>JAHQZX020005307.1:0-79646 GCA_019804575.2 Pseudotulostoma volvatum
GGTTTGTTTTGTTCTTGTTTTTTCTTCTCTTTTGTCTGTTTTCTTTCTCTGGTGGGTGGGGGGTGTGTGGTGGGGGGGGGGGGGGGGGGGGGGGGGGGGGGGGGGGGGGGGGGGGGGGACCATGGGGTGTTGATAATGGTATGGTGGCTAGTATCTTTCTCTTAAGAGGGAAGGAATGCGAAGCGAGGGTAACAAGAGTTCGTTTCAGTGGACTATATATCAACATTTGATTATCGGGGCCCGAGTTTAGAGAGTGCCCGAGCTCCTTGTTCCTGCCACTCTTGTTTTGTCACCCACATGTCTTCCTTGTTTGCGATCTGTTGTTGGAGACATGGTTAGCATTTTGGAAAAGGAAAAAGGGGAGAAAAAGGGGAGAGGCGAGAAGGAATCTTACAAGATTGGCAAGGACGGCTCCGCCCAAAAAAACCATATGTCTTCTTCGAGGCGGATCTTCAATGCGAACTTTAAATTTCTGGAAGAGTGACGTTAGCAAAGGGGCCGAATTTAGGGCACACATAGCTTGTGGAAGCTCACGTTAAGCCGCTCTGGGTTGCTTTGAAGCACTCTTGTGAGCCACAATTGCTTTAGCTCCTTCTCCAGTCTCGACGGGAGACCTGGGTACATGCTGCTACCGCCACTGAGTACGATGGCTCTGTATAGACTGCTTCGCACATCGACATCTGTAGATTGAATGGTGTTGAACAAAAGTTCTGCAATACCAGCCTGATCTACATCTACAAGGTGAGGTTGGAAAAGACATTCGGGGGCTTCGAACCGTTCACTGCCGACCCTGATCACTCTGCCGTCGGGGAGCGTATACGACTCCACTAATACGGTTGTATCTTCTGAAAGTCGCTGATCTAACTCAAGGTCATACGAAACATAGCAAAGCTTCTCTTTAATCTGCCGTACCGTCTCGAAGTCCGCAGTGCGGTTGAGAGCGTAGCCGCGGCGGAGGAGTAGGGAGATCAGATTTCGGGTCACATCGCGACCAGCGACATCCAGCCGCCGAATATGGTGGTTTAGAACGACCGACTCATAGACGGGAACGATATGCGTGACGCCATCCCCAGAATCCACGACAACTCCGCTGCTGAGGCCTGAGTCCAGCAGAGATGGAAAGAGTTAACACAAGGGGAAGGAGGAAGAAGGACAATTCCATAACTCTCACCCTGGGCATATAGCGCAAGCACCGCTTGAATCGCGACGTAGACACCACCGAAGTTGAAGCCTTCCAGCATGGCCTCGCACATCTGTTCTCGATTTTTCAAAGGGTTCATTGGCGGTTCAGTGAGAAGAATCTTCCGGCCTGTGGGATCGATCTTCATTTGGTCGTAAAACGTGTAGTTCCACAGATGTTGCATATCTTCCCAGTTCTTCACGACACCATTCTCCATCTACCCCAGACCAGGTCAATCAGCATCACCTGCTTGTCTTCTGTGAAGCGAAGTGGAGTACAACTACAGAACGCTTCCCCGAAGGACGTACAGGATAGCTGATCTGCAGCATCGATCTCGCAGCAGCAGCTTCATCTCCACACATAATATCTTTCACAATAATGTCTCCCGCCTGCTCTTCGGACCGTAGTATCGGACGCCCCACTATCGAGGGGAACTGGCGCTCCGGGAAGTTCTGCTCACGAATGACGTCGATTAGGCTTCTGGAGAAATCGGGGGCGGTAATGAGAGAAAGAGAGATACCTGCGCCGCATATCCAACCTTTAGGAATCCGGTTCCCCCATCAAGAACTAGGCATTGAATGTTAGCTATCAGTTGAGAATACATTCTTTGAGACTGGAGCTTCAGCGGGGGGACGCTCACCGATGGGCGCGTCGGCCATGTTTCGTTTAGTGCTTTCAACTGGCTAAAGGTGGATCCTTTATCATTTAAACAGGGAGGCAATCTTTCAGTTAGGTACATAAATAATGGTGATCACAGTGCCCGAGCATTTGATGTAGGATCTTCGAGGTGACGATGGGCCTGACCAATCATAAGTTTACCATGATAAGGTACCGGTGCCGGTGGAGGAGGTGACTTTAGGCAGGTACACCTATATATAGTCTACTGCATATGCCCGTCTGCAGCCATATGAGATCAATCTTCTCCTCACACCTGCGATCATATCATAGCACAGTTGACGTCCCTTCTTCGATACGGATACCATTTCATATTTGAGAAATCTATAGGTGTAGACGAGAGAACCAACAGTGAAGACTTGTATATGTACTTCTACGATACGTATCATGTGTTTTGAAAATTCTCAAAATATGTAGATACATTGAGAATATTTTCACAGTAGAACTCCCAGTGTCCACTCGCTTGCATTGGACCAGCCTCCATAATATGCCTATACACTAGCACGATACCATATTGGTATATCGGCAAATGCATGAAAATGCTCAACGCTTCGGAATCCTCATTAAAAACGCCAGAAGGGTTAGAAGGACAAAAGAATACTATGTACAGGAAAATGACAAGTAGCCAAAAGGAGTAACATATAGGCTGCTTGGAATGAAGCCAAAAGATGCATGTGTGTCATTTGCTTCGTCGTTGTCCCGGACCATTGAAGCAAGGTCTCGGGGTATACAAACAATCTAGAGATCCTCGGTCTCTATAATGCGGCTAATTCGTTGCCTTCCCAGTATTTTACACCATATAGTTGAGTAGAAAAGTCGTGATCATATATCTAACAGGATAGACAAATTAGGTCGAATAATACGGAGGAGCGATGTGCGGTAGTGATAGCAGAATAAAACGATGTGAACCTCTATTAGATCAAATGGCCCATCTTTCCGATCTATAGATTTGGATGGTGTCAACAGACGGGAGTTGCAACGAGGGGTCGCAATTAACCTATAGCCCGGGCATAAGTTGGCTATGCGATGTTGACTGACCTTTGTCCTTAAATAACTTTCTATTTCCGTGCTATTAATGCCTTTCTTCCCGCCGGTTCTCCAGGCTAATGGAATCATAGGAACCCTCTCTTTGACTCTAACTTCCCGATCGGGGCCTTCTATTGCGTGCACCTTGTCTGGATTATTCGTGAGAAGCCTGATTCCCTCGGGATTAGAATCGGCGCCCAGGCCAAGGTCCACAAGCATCGCCGTTGCGAGGCCATAACTCCTAGCATCCGCAGGGTGTCGAAGGAGGAGATTGGCCTCAACAGTATCGGAGCCTAGATCTTGGAGATTATAAGCTTTGAGCTTCTCCCCGAGGCCGATACCGCGGCCTTCCTGCCGAAGGTAGATGATGACACCACCGGTCGTCGTCGTGGGAGGAGAGTTGGCGGCAGGAGCACCTCTGAATGGAGATGAAGCCGGTAATCCCGACATCAGCCGAGCGGCCTCATCAAGCTGTTCGCCACAATCACATCGTGCTGACCATGCCGTCTCACCGGTATAGCATTCCGAATGGATCCTTACAAGCGGTGCCTGAGGATGTGTGCTCCGAGCCGTTTTGGGCTCATTGCGCGCTTCAGCGACTGCCCCTTGGTGACCCCTCTGCAATTTCTGATACTTATCCGCTGTCGCCATGTTATTTGGCGTATCAATCTGTGCCTCATCATACCGACTGCTGACTCTCCCGGGGCGCAGTCTACCTACGTACGCTCCTCGTATCATTCGGTCCATCTCTGTCTCACCCTCTCGGATGCGATCGAGGCTCTGGGATCGAATGTCGTTCCCAAATACTATAGCCAGATGCTCCTTGTTATCTACATCATTCTGATAGAGGTGGAGGAACATCTCTGCACCGGCCGTTGTTGGGATCCGGGCACGAACGACGCACTCGACACGAGGAAGACGCTCAAGCAACCTTGGCCGTTTTTTTGTTGTAAGAATGTGTTCTTGGTCTATCGACTCTAACGATCGAATTTGGGTTGGCACTTGTGACAGGACCGAAGACCGGATCGCCGGTGGGGTAATAGCAGGTGAGATGATAGACCCCCTAAGGGTGGGAGCTGTGTCGCCGGGATCATACCCATCCTTCTTTTCCAAGTTGGCTGGATCGTGGATGTATACCGGAAATGATGAGGGTACTGGGGAACTCGAATTCGAAGATTGGCCTGTTGCCGAACGATCGGAAATAAGCAGCGGAGAAAGATAGGGCGAGTTGTGTGGTGGAAGCGTCGGCAGTGTCGGCATGGTAGTGACTCGAAGATAGATAGATAGAGACACGGGAAAGAAAAGCCGATTTGTTCAGCCAGGAAGCTGAGTTGTTATCTTCTTCGCATCATGGACGCTGTTCTAGCATACTATTCAGTGAGGATCACGACCATTGATATCATACCATATAGACATGTAGATGGGATGGATGGATATACTTAGGAGGAAGATGATATAAGCTAATGATACTGTATATCATCCATAGTATAACAACAAGTATATCATAATGAATTATTTATGAGATGCCCCGCCTGCATCCGATTCTTACTTTTATTTTATCCTATTATTTCCAGTTGTTATTATTACATGATTAGTGAATATCATTACCGAACATACATGTACTGTATATCATATGTATATGATACCTAGTATATGATACCTAGTATATGATAGCACAAGGTACCTAGGTACCTACTGAAGTAATGTAGGTACCTACCTAAGGTATGGAAGTAACTTCTGGTATCTTACATACTTAATTTACTAGTATAGTACATAATGAACGTTACATCAGGATTATTACTAGTACTAGTACTAAGGTAGTCATTAGTCAAATATTAATAAAGGTCCAATCAGTGCTAGCGCCTTCCACTCGTTCGATCGTCATGTCGATCACAAATACATGATTACCTAATCATATGATGGTCCAACCAATCCAATTGTTATGTTTGATAATGTTGGCTGATATCACGTGGTCATCCTCGACCCGATGGCATCATTTCTTTCAGCTCCGAGCTCGCTCAGGGCTTAAGGCGATTCTGCTTTTTAGTCCCACGCTCGCTCGCTTCGGTTTGCCCGAAAGTGAAACGGGAATTGATAGGAGACACGTATAAGCCTGAAAAACGCATACAGTCAATGTTACATACTCCTAACATTTTAGTGTCAGCCACAACATTTCAACTGTCAACTTACGCACCGTCAGTGTCGCTGACGCCAAACTTCAATAGAAATTCCATTTCTGATGTTGAGCATACTGAACCTATCAAAGAGCTGTTGCTAGTCATCCCCGCTATGAATATCCTCCTTGCCGCCTGCTGCAATGGTTTTTCTGCCCGCCCAGTAAGATTTGCATCTCGTCTAACTGAGGACGCCCCTCCACCGCAAGAATGAGTAATCCCTCAAGCATTCTTTCGCTGGCGAATAACTGCCGGCTCGCTCACGGAATCGATGGGATAGGGAACGGAACTTATGGATACTCGCTGCATATAGCAACCGCGGTCTCGATCATATAGCCAGTATGGATGAGTCAATCGGTTGGAAATAGATATTTCTTCTTATCCTTTTGCATCAGGCTCCGAAGATAGTGTTCACATGGTAGACCCCAGCATATAGGATAAAGAAAGCTGTCTGGGCAATGAATTGAACAGCTCTCTTTTCCCAATTCAATGATCTGAGCCTGTACTAATTCTGTTCAACGCAAAGTTTGTGACAAAACCAACCAGATTGACGAAATGCGACGCTTGTACCGCTACTGGGAGTTCCTGGCTGAGATAGCCAGCGAGGTTAACAGATTCGGGATTCTCAACTTGCGAAGCTATACCGGGCGGTGCTGTCGGTACAAATGGTTGCGATGTTGAGGCTGGTGACGGGGACTTGGGAGAAGACACTGTAGTGCATACAAAAGAGTGTCCTTTCCAAATCCCATTCAAGAATGATTATTATTCTACAATCGAGTCACTATCTCCCACTCTTAACCACAATTCTGTGGGTTCCCATGAAGCTTTGGCCCCGTATAGGCGGGGAGTAGAATTTTGGGCTTGACTCTAGGCGATTTATTAGGCGTCAGCAACACTGACGGTAAGGGGAACAATTAATGGATCTGAATCTTGGATGTTTCTAGAAATAATCCCTTCTCATGACATAATAATACTAACTTACTGCCTTTATCATAGGTTTGATGTCGTTCGGACGCCGTCATTAATCCAATCTCTGAGTGGTACTGACAATCGCACTGCCCCGACGGTGTGAATCAATTAGTAGACAAAATGCTGCAATGTCTAAACTATTGCCCCTGCAATGCTGCTGGTGTCTCGGAGCTGAAAGTGTATGACGCCCTCGTCAAAGTGAAAACTGCAGATACTACGAGCCATCGGCCAATAACGCCTGGGAATGGAAGATTCCGCCGGCATTGCCTTAATTCTGGGACAGGGGGAAGATTGCTGGGCTTTAGGCGTGTTACCCGGACTATTATCGCTATCGGCATTCCTCGTTCCAAGGCGACAGTAATGGAGACTTCCGTTGGATGGTGGGATTCTAAAGATGGAGATGCGTGGTTTTGCAGAGGGACAAGTATACAAATTGCGGCAAGCACCAGGGCAAGAAAGAACATTGATTCTCATCCTAGTCCAAGCCTTCCCAACAAAGAACACATGTCCTTCAGATCATCAGACTCCGTTTCCTCACGCTTTGAATCGGGCCTCTCCCAGCCCTCCCTCTCGTTCAGGCTCCCCTCCCGCCTTATTCTCGCAACTAGCCTTGTCCACTTCTTCCCCGTTCACCTGTGAATATCCCTTCAAGTAGGCCATTATGGCCTGTAAATACCTCCCCTCCCTTGAACACATGTAATACGGTGGACTCTGAGCCTGTGCTTCCGAATGACTTAGACAAAATGATTCAGGACTTTGTTCATGGGCCTGCAGGCATTCACCATGCGGAAAAGATAATCCCAATCGGGGCGAGCAATCCTCGATAGTGAAACTACCCGTGAAAATATGCGCTTTGGAGTCGCTACTACAACACTGGAAAGTGGAAACCAGCGGCGGCAGGCAAGACGACCCTCGCTCTTCCCCGGATTCTCTACCGTCAGGAGATTTGATCTCACACATGAAACCTATTTGAAAACATCGAATCATGAACCTGGCCGCGAGGTTACCAAATCCCACTTGGCTAGATCGTATCTTGGTGATGAGCGTATTCATCGACACACGCAGCCATTGGCTTCTCATATGACAAGCCCGGTTACCGCCTCTGATGAGGTTTAAGGAACTGGTGAGGTGAGAAGTGGAAAGAAGCCATCAGCTAAGAAACGACGAAGCCGAGCCGGACAGGATTCTGACGGGCCGCCAAGCAACCTTGAACCAGCTCCGCACTAAATGAGGACGCTGGGCTAGAGGCCCTGGAGACGGAAGGAGAGGAAGCATAGACAGGGAGGGTAGCCTGCAGAGGCAGAGGATACAAACATGAGAGGACCCTCAAAGGCGGCCGCCGGCGCGTCCCATTCTCGTCGAGTCGTTGCCGTGACTCCGTACCGGTCTAGGCAAATCCACAATGATATCCAATACCATACATTAAACGCGATTGCATCTTTGAAGGAGGAAAACAGATGATTTCTCTAGTTCTTGTAACATACCTAACGAATAGTTTCTATTACGACAGTTGGTGGAGCAGCAATAACAATGGAATGTATAGAATACACTTATAAATAAGAAAAAGACCGAAAGGGAAAGCAGTAGGCATATCAAAACATGAAATGCCGCAACAAAAGCGACAACATTGTCACACGGTTCAATACTCTAAATCTTCATTTACTAAAACAGTAGGGCCTGCTAAAGGATTGTTCTTATGATCCAGCGGCAGCAACTGGGAATAATCGCTGTCGAAAACACACGCCACAGTTTTGGCTCTGAATGCTCTATAATATGTCGGTGATTTGACAGCATCGACGTAAAACTAAGTGAGACTACTTACCATAGGCCGGCAAAGAGGTTACACAGTCAATTATTTACCCAATCCTTAAGCATGCCAGCTTCAATCCATGGGGTAATATTGACCGCCCCTCTTGAGTCGATTGCAGTGGTCGTCGATATTGCTATGTTCTCTGAGCAGCTCAATTTCCCCACCGCTTTCACGGACATTCACTGGATATTGACACACCTCGACCCACTATCATGTTGAAAGCCCTGTAGAATCCACCCTGATACCGCGCTTCCGCTGGTCGGAGTTTGGCCGCAGTTGATAATTTTGCCTTCCATGCAATGCCTAAGATTCTTTGAGGAGAAGCGCTCAAGGACCTTAATATATAAGCTTTGAATCGTAGGAAATGCCTCCTCTGGAAACTCTATTGGCACTTGCCAATCAGGTTCCTCGACATACCTAAATCTATCAGTATAGAAAAATAAAAGTCAAGTTTTAGGGAACATTACCTTTCATGTAGGCGTGGTGGCAGAATACAAATATTATAACTACCATAGTTCAATAATCTTCGTCATAATGGCCCTGTGGATCCAGCCATGTTCATAACAGCTTCTGATGCCATGATCTAATTGATCAAATAAGAAATATCCATCCTCTAGTACCTTACTCAGAGTATTGTTAGTTTCCACTGAGTTTTTCCTACAAGGCTGTTGAAGACTTGATTGTCATTTGTCAATGCCTGAATGACACAGCTCTCCGTGATTGTAGGATGAACTCCATGTTTTATCTCAGAGCGATGCACCTATAAATCAGAGTTAGTTATGCTAAATAAGGCAAACCAATCTATTTATTAAGCAATTTTCTTTTCTCACTGAGGAGTCTTCCAGGAGCAGCGTCCAGTATGGACCTTATGTAACTGTTAAGGCGCTGCTGCCAATAGAGTACTTACATACCTGAAAAAGGTGGTACATTATTGAGCTTACAGCTCCGGGGTGGCCGATTGTGAGATTGAATATATAATTCCGAGCGCCTCCGTTGATTGTGTACTTTTCAACAAGTTTAGAAGAACACAATTTCGTTACAACCACCTCAAACTCGTCTTTGTTGTAGAATAGACCTGTTGGCGGTGAACCTGGCCCGACTGATGGAGTTAATGGGATACGTTGTGCGGGACCAAAATCCACAGGCGTGCAGTGATCCTTTGGATTATATGGCATGCCTGCTGATGGGCTGCTATATGAACAGAAAAGACAACGCTTTATCTTATATACAATTCCGCCCCGGACGCTTTTGATAATTTCATTCGAGAATCCAGTATCTCCATATGATGCATGTGCTTCACCCACGATGATAATATTGCCATTGGCAGAAATATTCTATTATTGTCAAGCATCGGGTAGCTGCACCTAACAGAAGTAAGAGTACCGACTTTCCACCTGCTGGTGTGCCGCGTTCGTGAACGATGTCTTGTGAGTCAACGATTTCCGCAACTTTTGACACTGTTTCATCTCGAGTACATACAATTTGGCGCTGTTCAAGTTTTGGAGAACCTGACACTGGCATTAGTGTTAGCTACGGCCATGACATAATGGTTCAAGGCGTAGGATTGTACTTCAAGTAGCTTCTAATGACGATGGATAATCAGTGGGTGAGATACTGATGATGGGCAGGTACCTGTGATGGGATGGAAGGAGGGAACGAGGAAGGGGATGGCTAGATATCAATGCAAGCTAAGTTGCTTACCTGCCATCTCCGTGAGCTGCTCTGTTCCTATAGCAGGGTCTGTGTCCATGATGACATCTAATGACGATGGACGGGGAAAGCTATCCAAGGCGTTTCGAGCCGTAATAGAATTCCATTCAATGCCGCCTAAGGGGGCCCGTTCGGGGCTTTATCCTCCACTTTCGACGAAGGAGATCCACCGACATTACAGATAAGTCGGAGTGCATTGATCTTCTACAAGACATTTATGTACGCGCTACGCTGGCAATCCGACATCAAAGCATCGTCTAAACTTTGAATTGTTCGTGCTTTGGGAGCATCGTATACCGCTTGCTCCTTTGGATTAAGATCCAGCAGGAGATGACGGTCGTTCCGCGGTGGCAGTTCGGTGACACTCCGTATCTTCGGAGCATTATGAACCCGAGTAGCTTTTTGAGTCTGGTAATAGCTTCGTTATGTGATCATTAAACGTCTCCTCGTTCGA
Source organism: Pseudotulostoma volvatum (assembly GCA_019804575.2). Lineage (NCBI taxonomy): Eukaryota > Fungi > Ascomycota > Eurotiomycetes > Eurotiales > Elaphomycetaceae > Pseudotulostoma > Pseudotulostoma volvatum. The sequence continues at coordinate 9,999 of JAHQZX020005307.1, forward strand.
ATAAGGGTAGGCGCGAAGGAAGCGGTAAACTTGCCAGATCAGATAGTCGATTCTGAATTGGCGTACCGGCCACAGCCCATCGCGATTCTGGACGAAGGGGAATATGATCGTAAGGTCGAGTTTCTCTTTGCAGCATTCCTCTCTCCTGATAACTAGACATTGATTAGCATTCATGTCAAAAAGTCCTGCATCCGCAGCCGTGGGTACCTTTTCAATCCCCGTCTAAAGAAACTGGGAGCCATGTGTTCCAGGCAAGGAGTCTTCGGATTCAAATCCTGAGAGCATATTAACAGAATTATGCAGTCTATGATCTTGTTTTTCGGTCAATATCTGCCGTTTGTAGCCCCAGAGGGCTGAAGAAGCGTTGGGGATTCCAATAACGCACATTTTGCTCAGCGTATATTGGGTCTTGGGAGTTAGAAGCCATGATCTTGAAGAGTTTCACCAAGGTCTTGCTCAATCTGCAACCGCCCATATAAAGTCGCATAAATAGTCGCCATTCCCCCCTGCTAATTTTTGTCTGTTCATGGTTTCATGACTTTCATTTACGTATAACAGTTCCACTTCAATATTCCTTCCCCTAGAAGAAGAAGACGAATTAAGTCGGCTTCCAATGACTCCAAGACGCCGCAAGATGAAGGATGTTCTATGTTCTATGTGCATAGGTACGGACCGCCATCCCACAACGCCACCACATTCATGATCGAAGATGGCTAACGTAACAGGACACTGAGCTGGCCAGTTTGAATCCCCACACAAAATGCCAGTTTTTGCAGCAACACCGGCAGCGTACCCTGGTTTCTAACTTGGAGGTTGGATTGTATATCGATAGAACCATATGTTAAAGGTGTGGAAAACTAGAAGTAATGTCAATAGGCGCTGAGATGAGGAGATGAGTGCGGTAAAACGTAGGGTTTTGGTCGGGACGTCAAGCTGGCGAGGAAATACTATACAACACTTCAATAATGTCAGAATTAATTGAACCCATCTATGTACATGTTTCAATTGATTCCGAATATCACTCTGTCATCATGAATAGATAACGAGCGATAGTAATGAATTGAATTGCAATTAGGCCCGGTTCAGTCAAGTGCATCATCCGCGGCGGGCTACTAGTATTCTAAACAGGTCCTTCTTGGCCACCTGGCCAGTCAACCAAGCTCCAGTTATCGCCATAGAAGTCGTCACATCTTAATTTCTAAAACATGAAGCGCAGAATCTCAGTAGCCTGGTCCATTGAGCTATGTAGTACTATTATATGCACCAAACCGTTCCAAGAAGTTTATCATACGGATGAATACAAGCAATTAATTGCCCTTCCTTAGGGAACTAAATCTTTAGATCACCTCTGGCCTTGATTCAAGGGCCGTGAGGATGAATGAATAATTTCGGATAGCAGGCGCGGCTTTCACCTCCACCATCGGGGCTTAGTTAATATGAATTGGATGGAGTAGGCAGATCTACGGGATCGTTTGCCCGGTCTCTGGGGCCACTTGACGCGGGCTCATAATAGGGAATCGACTATCGGCTTTGGACATCGAGAACGAACCGTTTGTCAACTTCCATCTCCTTGTCATCTTCTTCCCCTTCGAACTTCAGGCGGTACACATCCTTTTTCGAGCCCATGACCTCGGCTCGGTAGAAGGTAGTTGTGTCTGGGTATCTTGCAAGGACTAGTTTCCCGACTGGGAACGATGGCAAAGAAGATCCTACTTGAGGAATAGGAATAAGAGAATTTGCCATAGTCCTGTAAACGGCGCCTTGCTCCCCATTTTCGTTCGGTTCGGGGTCCTGGACATCATACCTTGAAGCAACCTCTTGTGTTAGCGGGACAAGGTAGAATAAGAACATCGTTACTGTGCGTACCGCTTTTTAGACCCTTCTCCTGCAATCCCCTTGATAATGCACTGAATACCTTCACCCTCAACACCTTGTTTGTTTTTATTATGTTTGAAGACCACCTCAGCCCCAATGAAAAGTTGCCCGCTCCGCTCCGCAAGCGTGCCTTTCGTGATCTCAGCACCCTCCTCCACTTTAACGGAGATCCCATCTCGGGCCTCTCGGCCGTCACGAGCATGTGTACTGGACACGCTAGTACTTCGTTGCGTACTTCCTTTGACACGGTTAAGCTTATCCGATACAGGGATGGCGGACGGGCCAGGAGAGTCAACGCCGGACATATCTGTATCATTCCTCTTCTTCCGGGGCTTCTGAATGGCGGCGGTACGGCTCAGGGGCGCTTCGGCTTCGGAAGCCGAACGGAGAGCCGTCAAAAGTTCAAGATTCTTAATAACGTCGCTGGGTTCATCTCGTAAAATGCTGCGTTCTTCCTCGCTCAGCTTTAACAACTGCCGGTACCAAGTGTCGAGCTGACTGTGCTCGGTGGGTGTGGGTCCTACATTGGGCCACAAGTTAGATGATAAATCAGTGACGGCAATCGGTTGCCCATCTTGATGTATTGCAAAGTTTAGCGAAAGGATTGCTGTGCCGAGGTGTACAACTTTCCAACACCTCGTTCATTCCGTATGTATAAACGCAATAGGAGAAAAGCGTTCATTGGACCCGACCCGAATAATGAGCGCGTAAATTCGCATGATAGTTGGGAAGAGCGCCAGAGAAATCGATTATCGAATTTACAGGCTGGATCTTCCGGATATCACAGTACATCACTGATTTACGACAGGCCGTGGACAGTATGGACAGGAAACGGATACTTACTGTTGCCTTCTCTGGCGATCCTCTCATTCAGGGTTGTAATCTGTTTGCTCAGGTCTCCTTGCCTATCGTTTTTCTCCTTGGCCTTTCGGAGATCAAGTATGATCTTGTTCCACATGTCGGTCTCCTCGATGGCAGCCGAACCATTGTCCCTGCTTGTTGGCGGGCCTCTTGGGCGATTGCGAGACATGGTACCCATAATATTACGGGGTTTTTTTTGGCTCGGAGATTGGAGATTGCTAGACGACTGTGCTCGCAGTTTTCCTTATTTATTGAGAGCTGTGCTCTCGAATCGTGGGAATTGAACCTATGACAGCAATGCTGCGGGGAGAGTCTGGCGACCTCCAGTAGGACCGGCGCGGTGTATCATAGGACAGGGCCCCGACATCGGGTTTGCGTAGAAGTCGATGCTGGCATTCCGTATGAATTTCACCGGTTCGTGAGAGTGCCAGTTTATTTCTTCATGATATACATGTACAACCTGATATACTATAGATATATATAGGCGGCTTCATTGTCTCTACCGATGGTGTGTATCCTTAGTCATCTTGTATTTATGATACTCATCAAGTACAGTACAATGTACATGTACAATACAATACATACAGTAAGTAGGAGGTACCTACCTAACCAAGGTCCTGTGACAGACAGTATATGTAAAAAAAGGTCAACCCCCTTCTTTGGTAACTTTTATATGATATTCTCCCATATTTCATGAAAAGCAAGGAAAAGGGAAGGGTGTACTTAGCCATACTTCGCATATTGATAATAGTTACAGGTTACTATAGGTTCTTACCCTCCTTCTTTCCCACCATATGACTGAGGTCGCAGTTAGGCTCCTCGCATTCACGTTGCTGGTATCCCAGGGATGATTTCTAAGAGAAGTGGTGTGATACAAGCGTGAATATGGAGTTGCATCTAGATCGTGCCACCAATGAATTCTGATTTTTTGGTGAAATTTCCCTCCAGTCTTTTTATTTTTTATCATATGTAGGATGAGAAGGAAATTGACAAGGAACAAGGTACATGTACAAGGTCGGTAAGAAGGACAATTAAGTTAGGGTTAAGGGCTCGGGGTGCATTGCGCTAGGGTTGGGTAGTCACGAGCAGACAGTGTCTGGATCCTTAATAAAAATAATAAGCCGGTTGGTAGTACATGTCTAGATATTTCTCTTAATTTCATTCAAGTTACTATATAACTTATAGCACAAGTACTGATAATAAGTCCCGAAACAGTACTTGCTATCCTAGAATATGATATACTAGTAATATGATAAAAGGATGAAAGGATAAAAGGATAAAAGGATAAAAGGATAAAAGGATAACTTGTCATAGTGTAGTAGAGTGATATATGTAGTAATCATGGCCCAATGTATGTAAGTACAATTATGTAGGTAGAATACTACCTCATATGATATGTATATCATATCAAGTTACTACATACATACTATACGTGTTCATCCAAAAAAGTAACCCTTCTGCACGCGACTCCCGCAGGCAAGGTTGCAAGGGCTCTAGGATCCTCCTCAGCGTGGTGACAACCAGAACCTCTCAGTGAACATGCAAGTTCCATTGATTCGCCTGCAGTGTGGTGAGTTCGGTCCAAGATCTCATGGCAAGTCTGGGGAACTAAAAATGGGGGTCCACCGCAAGGTGTTAACAGCTATGATTGGGGTAAGGCATTTTCTTCCAACACGGCTTTGAGACCTCTCGCTGAACATCATTGTAGGCAAGGTCGGCCACCAGTCAGCGGCCGCCAAATATGCCGCTGCCTCTGCAGGACTAGATTTTTCAATTGAATCTGAACAGCCATATGCAGAAGTATGCCCAGCCGTTCGTCTGCCGGCCTCCCGTTCTAGTCTGATACCGCTGTCTCTCTAGCTATGGATGGGCACGCATCCTTCGCTTCCATCAAGGGACTTCGATACCCAGCGAACTTTGCTCGATCTCGTTCAGGATAATCAAGCCCTTCTCGGTCCCGAAATTACTCAGCGCTATGGTACCAAGCTCCCCTTCCTTTTCAAGGTCTTATCGATCAGAAAGGCCCTTAGCATTCAGGCCCATCCGAATAAGAAGTTGGCGGCAGAATTGCATGCCCGAGACCCTCGGAATTACCCCGGTAAGCAGGGGTACTTTGTGACAAACTGTCCTCTCCTAATTCTCGCTAGATGACAATCACAAGCCTGAAATGACAATAGCGATTACTCCTTTCGAGGGACTTTGCGGCTTTCGGCCTTTGGCTGAGATTCTACATTTCTTGGGAGTAATCGAGCCCCTGCGGGATTTAGTTGGGTCCCAGGCAGCCCGTGAATTTGAGCAAATTGTGAAAGGCTCAGAAAATGCTGAGGATCTACCTTCTGTGGACCGAAATAAAGAGGCGCTACGTGGAATCTTTACTTCGTTGATGCAATCATCTCAAGAAAGCATCGAAGCCGCTGCCAAGGAACTTGTTGCAGTTGCCGAGAACTCTTCATCGACACTTGCTACCGCTCCCACCAGTATCCCGGCCGACCCAAGTGGCCCAACTCAATTAGCTGAGCTCGTGATCCGGCTAAATGGGCAGTTTCCGAATGACATTGGTCTTTTTGCCCTTTTCTTCCTAAACTATGTCACGCTGGAGCCTGGTGAAGCGATGTTCCTGAAGGCTGATGACATCCACGCGTATATATCCGGAGATATCATTGAATGCATGGCATCGTCTGACAACGTTGTACGGGCGGGGTTCACTCCCAAGTACAGAGACGTTGACACGCTAGTCAAGATGCTAACCTACTCATATGCACCGATTGAAGAGCAGAAGATGGAACCGATAGAATACCCCTATGCTACCTTCAACACGGTTGCTTACATCAGCGCTTCATCCTGCGTTGTGTACGACCCGCCCATCGAAGAATTCTCTGTTGTGAAGACCGATTTGAACCGACCGGGCGCGAAGGTGACGTTCGACAACATCCCTGGGCCTAGCATCTTTATCTGTACTCGCGGACAGGGGACGATCAGCGTGGGACCAAGCAAAACTGAGGAGATCAAGGAGGGATATGTATTCTTCGTCGGGGCCACAGCAGAATGTGTCCTAGAAAACACTGGAAGCGTAGAAGGCGATGATGGTGCTTTCACCACATTCAAAGCCTTTTGTGAACTAACTGGTGAAGAAGATATGGTAAATGGTTATTGAAAAAATTTTTTTTTTTTTTTTTTTGGGTATGGGTACACAATTCAGGGAAAGCCGTTATCGAACGACAAAAATAAGGTTGGAAATCTAAGGTTTCATATGGATTACGAGAGTCTAGAGATACGATTCCATAAGGTCAGGATACGTGCAACTGCAAGAAGTTTATATGATCTCTAAAAGAAGGAAAGCCATATGATTTCCCATACTTGGACAACATTTCTTCCGCAAGTACATACATTCACAGGGACTCGCAACTACAAGAACAATGAAGAATGTATGGATACCTGCAAGACAAATCATTCAATTAATAAATTAATTGTTGGCATTATTATTCTGGCTCATCCAGTTAGTGTCATGACAGATAGGGGCGGCCCATTCTTCTTCCCAATTGCAAGTGAGAAGCCACCATAACTGTGCTCATGTAATAATATGTCGCAGTTTTGTAATACCTAATTAGATAAACTGGACATAAGCATAAGTTTGTCTGTCTGCATGTATATACTTTTAGTAAACAACATCATATCACCTAGTGTAACTAACTAACTAGTATACCTACATAAATGAGGTATAGCGGGCGAGGAGCCAAACTGCCAAATGAGGCTGTTGCTATCGTATATGATCGGAGATGAACTGATTAGTAATCCATAGAAATACTACAGTATGATATGATAAATGGGTAGCTAACTATATTTCTATATCATTATATATCAAGGTATGTATCCCGATTCCTTTCTGCTCGAGGTATGAATTTTGGTAACTGTTATTTAATCGATATCTCTAATTCTCTATCTATCAATACATGAACGATACTAATAATCATGCGTTCATCAAGTCGGTAGGTCACTTACTACTTAGTTTCCAAATTAATGAGAAATCCAACAGGATCATTGAGGTTGATGTTCATTGGACCGACAGATCCTTCGACTATTCTACTTACGGTATGTATTATCCTCATCATATGATCTTGGAAGCCTCGTCGCCTTTGGTAGCTACTAGGATAGTATCAACTCATCGCTCATCTAAATCATTCTTTGCCGGCGAATAAACTGTTCAATCGGTAGTTAGGATTCTACATATCATTCCGATGATATTCTGATTTGGTCATCGATCGATTTGAATTTGTCTACCCATACGATCTGACCGTAATCGAACTTTCGGCTTTCCCTCGTTCAGTTATGATCGAGTTGAGCGCACTCTCTTACCGCTTACTTTGACTCAGGTATGAAGTCTCTTATGGTTATTCGGAACTGTCCCGTGTCAGTTATTATTCTCAATATCGAACGAGTACTACATCCATATATACTAATCGACGATCTACCTAATATATTTAGTATCGTTCATACTCCAAAAACCGATCATTCTATCCATACCTAAAGGAGGAAAAAAAAAAAAAACCACCACTAGAAGGATAAAGAATACCTGAACGTACTCCTATATCATGGCCACCGCTTCTACCACTCCTATCCGATCGCAGCAGAGTTACCCACCCAAATTGTCCTTTTGGGAGAAAGCCGATTTGGTCCCCGCTGTCATTTACTGCCTCGGATTCGCCGTGAGGGACACTATTTCCGGGATTTTTCGGGGTGAAAAGGATCTTCAGGCCTTTGTGGGTCGGGGATTTCTTCGAAATTTCTCACATCGGCTTTCTCGTAACCAATGCCAGTAAGTTTCTTGCAGAGTGTATATATGTATATACGTATTTCGCTCCAGTACCCAGAATATTGATAATTGATCGCTTATTATATATAACGGATCAAGCCATTCATCATAACTTACGCGAGCATATGATACTTTCCCCCTAGGACCAGACGTTTTGTGTCATTCGCTCTGATCCAATTTGCTATGGTGTGATCTATTGCCTTGTTTCCTTCACATATAATAGTTAGCTATCTTTATGCCTTCCCCCATTTTTTTCTTCTTTCGACCAAACCCCACGGCATGATTATATCAAGCTTTTCAAGTCCAAAGAGAAGAGAAGAACAGACATCAGAGAAATCTCAAATTCTGACCCGGGAGTCCTCTAGAGCCCTTTGGCCCCCGACAGATACCACCTATCAACGGTTTATGAGACAGAAAGGTGCCAAGCCTGAGACGGTCTCCTTGCCGCATGGTGCTCTGGGACATTGGCTCGGTAATAAGAATGCAAAAAATGTGTTGGTCTTCTATCACGGTGCGTACCGAATGGATGTATGTGTTTATATACATGGATACATCCATCCTCTTCTCTTCGCTTTTCTCCGCCCCTTGAAAAAAAATTTTTTTCTTTTTTCCTTTAAAGCATGCTCCAGAGTGCTTGTTATTTCTCTTTCTATAATTCCATATTGCTGGTAATTACTTACTATTGTGTATATGCCTATATGGACAGGACAAGGCATAGGCTAATATCAGTTTGATACATGCTCTCTCTTCTCAGGAGGCGGCTTTCAATATCCCGGAATGAAGGAGCATTTTGAATTTGTCTCGAAACTGGTTGATAGTCTTAACGCTTTGGGACACGACCTGGCCGCCTTCTTCCTAACTTACACATTAACTCCATATGCAGTTTATCCAACCCAGCTCCAGCAAGCTGTAGAAGCGCTGCGGTACATCTTAACGGAAACGGGCCGATCCCCCGCTGATGTCTTCATCGCTGGTGATTCTGCTGGTGGAAATCTCGTTTTTGCGGTGCTGGGGCACCTGTCGCATCCGCATCCCGGAATCGACCGGCTCGATATCCCCCAGCCTCTCGCCGGTGCTGTTGGGATCGGACCCTGGGTTGGTCTCAATTCCGGCCTACCGCCTGAGGCGCAGCAGAGTCGCTTCAATGATGTAACAGACATCAAGGGCACAACGTTATCCGGCCAGGCGTATTCAAATGGCAAGGAAGATAACTGGAGTATGCCGTTCCTTACCAGTCCAGACTGGTGGAAGGATGCCAAGGTCAAAGATACTCTGATCGTAGCTGGTACAGATGAGGTTCTATTGTCATCGGTTAAACAATTTGAAAAGATATTCAAGGTTAGTTATCATGTTTTTATTTTATTTAAAAAAAAAAACTCTTCTCTGGCTAGAAGGATGTTACGCATTTGTTCCCTAGGGCCCTTGTAGGAATCCTTTCACTGACCAGATCTGCTCCTTGCCGCTGACTCACAAAAATTATATTCTACAGACCGCTGTGCCAAATACTACTTTGGTACTCGGATCCGGTGAATGTCATGTCGCCCCAGTCTATAATTTGATGATTAATATCAAAGCCGAAACGGAACAGGAGAAGGCTCTCAAGAGTTGGCTCATTGCGCGTCTATGATGATCCATAAGCCAGGGTACTCCAAAAGCACCGCCAACGACACGTGGAAATTTCTCGGAGAGGACACTGTGTAACAGTTAATGTAAACTAAGTAGCTATGCATATGCAGTTGTCCAGGATATGTCACCGTTGATGATGATTCATCCGAGGAAAGAACCCAAATCGGAGGAAGACTTTTCAGTCAGGATCCTTCGTAATTTTATTATGTTTCACACATCCTCGATACATACTCTGCCATCATCCGTCGCAAAACTCCCACCTATCATATAGTGAGTTCAGAAGAACGCATTAGGTGGTCGTCTGACAGTCCAAATAAAAACTGCCCTCCCGGCGCGATAACATGTCTCCGGCCCGATCCCCAGCAAATGCTACCTGAGCACATTGTGACGATCAATTGGACGTGTAGCTATCTCAGGCTGAAGTTGATTGCATCGCAAGTAATCCCCATGGCACAGCAAACTTTTCCTCTTGATTACTCCGTCCGGTCTATTCAAGATTTGTTGTACAAGACAGTCCTTGATGCCCTAGTGGTTGTTCCTCAATTTTGTCCATGATGGCCGGTCACTGAGAAGAGATTTTGGGCGCATATTTTGCCGCCGCAATATCGAAGAACGCGGTTTTTTCCTCTAGATCGGTCAAGAATGGATGCGACGGCTGGATTTTTTGAAGGCGTCTATAAATCGAATAGTAGTCAGTTGTGTCAGCCTATTTTACAAATGATTCCTACGCATGTGAGATCATCCAAGGAAGAATACGTACGAAGTAAGTTCACCAGTATCTTTTCCGCTCAAGACGTTCAAGACAATGGCGTTGGAGACCAGATCGGCATGGGTAGGATATTTTTGTAGGGCGGCGGACAGCGCCGCTTCGGCTTCGGGGAACCGGCCGAGATGTAATTCTGCGACGGCTTGTCCGATAACCGAGAGATATGATTCCGTTGCAGAATTCGAGGCAAGTTCTTCATAGACATAGTATGCAGACTGGTATTTTTCACCGCCCTGTGATTGAATTATCCCACAAAAGAGAAGTCAGTTCGCAAGTGCCTCGGTGAAATAATGTTCATATTATCATTCAAGGGTCATTGATAAATACGTGGGTGACTAAGAAGAAAAAAGAAAAACCTACGATTCTCAGCCCAACCCATGACTCTACCAAGTTAACGAGAAGTGAGTCTTGCGCCCAGCGTTTCGCCGCGGTGACTTCCTTCAGGGCAAGGTCGACGCGGTTTTGTTGCAAATAGATCTGAACAGTAAGAGCGACACTAGATAGACAAGAACAATGTGTTAACAGTTGACAACGCCTTGCACCCAAATGCAGAAAAAGTAGAATAAACAGACTCACGCCTCAAGGTTCCCCTGATGCTTCGCCAAAAGTGCCAGCGCATTCTCACTTTGCCCTTCAGCTTGCAGCACTGTTCCACATAGGACCTGTACGGTGCCATTCTCCGATTCCTGCTCGGCCAATGCCTTGGCTGTTGCTAACGCAGACTTCCTATCTCCTGCTGCGAGCAACGCAAGAGCCTTCACGGCGGCCAAGTCTGGAACATGATCTTCTTCCATAAAATCAGCTAGCACTTTCTCAGGTTGTCCTAAAGCGATCTTAGCGCGGAGCTGTAAGAGGTGAGCGGGCAACTGATTTTCAAAGGCGGAGATGTCGAAATCAATCACATCCTGATATTGGCCTTGATGGAAGGCATTGTGGATGTTCACAAGCTCTACGGGATTCATTCATTCACACGTCAGTTACTCATAGAAGTGCAGGCTGGACTTTCATGATAGAAGTTCAGGACGGAATAATTGATCCAAAGAAGAACCCATTTAATTAATTTGTTCGATAGTAGTGAGGAACAGAAATATAAATTACTTACCTCCCTCAGATGAGAACGGGTCCATAGCCGGGGGAAAAGGTCCCAAAGGAAAGCAAAAGAGAAGCTCTGTGTCTTATTGAAAGTGCGTGTTGGTGTTTGATCTCGTTTAACGGGGAACGCGGCGAAGATCAACTAACGGGTTGTACAGTAGTTAATCGCGGCGCGAAGCGGAGTAGTTATAGGACAGTCGACTTTTTTATTCCTACTTTTCCATTGGTTGGCGGCGGGTGACAAAACACGTGATGTAGGACAAAACTTGTGACCAACCCAACCACGGCGTGTTTCAGATGACGTCTCTATCCGCAAATCAACCTATTATCTCCTTTATAATCCGGCAGTTGAAATTCAGCTTCCTCTGCAATATGCATCCTAATCTTCAGCAGAACATCTGCTGCAACTGCGGAGAGACTAAGATTGATCAATTCAGGCATAAGGCAGGGAACCGGATAGTCAACACCTACTTACTGCCTAGGCTGTCGAGATAGCAGCTTCGCGGTAAGCTCGTATTCGGATTACTGTGCTGATTTCATATCTGCTTGGTCCAAAGCCAAGTCAAAGCGGATGAAGCGTGATCCTGCAGATGCTGCATTGGCAAGTCCAGAGCGTCCGGCGCTATGAAAACCACGCTTACCGCGTGAAGAGGGCCCAGATTTTCATTACCATTGGGATTCACAGCTCAGACGACCCTGAGTAGGCTGCGGTAAAAAAGGAACAGACAGAAATATGGCGTGTTCATCGGGTTTAGAGACGAGGGATAGATACGCCATCCCTATCACCCCCTCCGCTAACTCTACTTTAGCAGATACTCTAGAATAGCCTATCAAGTAGTCGTCCTCAACAGTCAGTCATCTTACAAACATTGATAACATCATACTTCAGCTGCTGCGACTGTAGTTTACTACGCCACTTGGGTTCCAGAAGATGATAAGTGCACACGTTTGTGATATTGTGAGATTGTGATGCTCACGCTCCTTTTAGTGCTCAGACGCGATACTGTATGAAATGCCACTGTGATCTGCCCAATCTTTTCTTCTTTGACCCAGCTGGTGCTGAGAGTGAGAATGTTGGCGCTACACCCGTCCTCCCAGCTACCTCCCAGCCGGGATAAATATTCCGTGTCCATCTATTTGGTTTACTTCGAAATATTATATCATATAATAGATTAAAGACGCATAAATAATTTGTCTGTCCGAATTCTGACCTCATCCATTCAATTATTTAAAAAACAAGTTAAGGGTAAGGAGGTGAAAGAATTGTGGTAAATTCGACTTTTATTTATCCCTCAAAACCAAAGCCCAAAGACCATATGATCATACAGTGTCTAGTATACACCTTAATAATTGCAGAACTTTGATTAGATAGATTGACCCAATGTGGTGCCTTGATGGTCTTCTTGACGAACATAATGCTAATCTGTAACTGTTGATAGAGAGTCTCAAGCTGCTGCTGCCACCCCGCTATATTCGACAACAGTATCAAACATGTGGACATGATTTTGATAACGAACCCGATCACCGGTAACCATGCAGAGATTTGGTGTAGTAAGTGGAGCAAAATATGATGATTATCGTGAATGTTGGGAGTACAGGGTATCGTGGTAATCAAGGCAAGTATGATAAAAAGAAAGAAGGGCCGGTACGTACGAGAGTAGAATACAGAAGATCCATAGCGCCCGAAACTCACAGCCGCAATGCAGCCAAAGGATGATGCCACTCGTGCTTACAAACAGACACAAATACATGACTCCCAATGCCGAATTGCAAACAGAAGCCGCCCTCTGAAGTAAGCGATTTCACAATACTTATGCATATTATTCACATGATTCCGAAAATTTACAATGCAAGAATTGCAATCGAGGGTTTTGCCGTTTGCCAAAGGAAGAAAAGAAAAAGAGAGAAAAACAGATGTCAATTCTTTTTTTTTACATGCACGCGATGGGATTCATAATTATGTCAGGATATTTTTTGCGACATCTTTAGAGCGGAGATGATCATGGAGAGATCAAGGGACGTTGACCCCAAAGTTGATGTAATTATGTGTTTTTTTTAGGCGCGATGCTCTCTTAGGGTCACGCATTGAGAGGCATCATCGAAACAGGCGCCTCCGAGATGGAAGGTGTTAGTGCCGGCGAAACATCTTTGCTTTGACCGGAGTCATCATCTAGGCGCCATTGTCTTGAAGAGTGTCGCTCTTGATCGCGATCGCGCTCGGTTGATAGTGCTCGTTTGAAGACTGTTTGGCCGATCTGCCTGAAAATTCCCATGCGCTCTGCTTTCAATTCCTCCAAGTCTAGTGGTTGTTGAACAGCCACAGGGTTTTCTTTAGATATCTTGCAGAATAAGGTTGAAAAGAGATATTGATCTCCGCTTCGGTCATACAGGGGCAAGTAACGGTAGCCTTGAGATAGACTGCTAAGCTTCGCAGTGAAAGTAGCCAACTGTATGCTATTCGTGTTCCCAACATTCCGTCCATCTGAAGAGTTCCAGACAACCCACCGAACGAAGATTAATTCTGGATACCTTGTCTCTACGGAAAACTTAAACCGGTCATTGAAAATCGGACTGTATCCATTGCTCTGCTCGATCTTCGATCGTCGGCGATGTGGGAGTCCCATACCAGCCATGCCATTGCGAGCCGAAACATTTACGCCGCCTTCGCCAAGAGCAATGCACTGGCCCCGATCGTCTGCGCTGAAGATTTCGATTTCAACGTAAGGGTTAATATGGTCATCAGTTCCCATGCTACGTAGCCGTGGAAGCTGCTGGGCCGATACCATATCTATTTGGAAGCGGACGAGCATTTTCGGTCTCCTGTCTTTCAGGAAATCGAGTGCACAGCTACGGAAACGAAGATCATCAGGTTTGAGCACGTAACCGGTGCGGTCACTCCCAGCGGCAAACATCGCTTGATTCATTTGCATGCCAATGTCGTATGTTTGCCAGTTGAGGGCAACCATCTGCACTCCGCTTCTCCAGAACAAAGTCGGGTCAAAATTGGAAGATCGCAACCGAAAACCAGATGGATACACTCTGGTGAGGAATCTTTTGTTATGATTCTCGAGAAGCGCCTTATTTTCGGTATCACGACAAATACTCTCAAACGATCGCTCCGCAAATGAGTAGACATGATTGTAACGCTTGCTTTCCGCTGAGGTAAAGCTATGCCATTTATATCCACGAGTATAGATACCTAAATCCGAAAGAGGCCTGGTGATTTTGCTCTTCTGCCGCCGTTTTCTCTCCGCCTTAGCCGAGACTAATGCCCCGTCACTGTCTTCCGTTGCACTACTGATGCTTGTTGTGGTAAGGGATCGCCTGCCCGGTGTCCAAAGCGGCCCAGGACTATCTCCAGGCCCAATTGTCGGTGGACTGGATAGAGGGGGACAATTTACGAGACTTGGACTGTCCAAAGGCGTAGCCCGCATAAAGGGTGAGCTAGAGCTGCGCTTGCGGCCCGGAGCAGTAATCTCGTCGAAGGACATATCACTACCCTCGTCGAGCTCATCGGAAGTTTTGACCTTCATCAAAATGCGGTGCTTCAGTTCTTCAGGGGACGGGAGTATAGCGCAATTAGTGAGTAGTGGCTCAAGAACAAGCTGATCGCCGAAGACATCTTTCATGATCCTCACCATCACCAGCTGCTGCTCTGGATTGCAATGAACCTCGAGAGAGATGATTAAGGGAAAGTCAGATGAGAAAAACGCGTACCGATTGATCACAGAGATGCAGTCAGCAAAGAGAACACTTGTCGTCATGGTCCTGCCATGCGAGACGATTGGGCGGCCATCCGGCCCATCCCAGCAATCAATCTCCACACAACGACAACCTAGCTGCAGAGCGGTGATGTAGGCCTCTGTACTCGAAGCTCCCGCGACCTGTCTGCCTAAAAGATAGGTATTATGGGAGCTAGATATAAAATACTCATTAAGAGGCCTATCGAATTTCGATTCGGGACCACGGGAGGCATGAATTCCATTGGGGTGCGATTTCAGAAACGATGAAAACGCATCCAGGTTCATTCGAGCATCCTGACAGTCCACCAGCTCGGCAGGAGTCTGTTGCGTCCGCACCTTGGACCGGCGGACGAATTTTTCAAAGACCGAATTCCAATAACCTTCGTCAAAATCTACATCCTCTCTCTGGACATTACGGAGGAATGCTAGAAATTCTGGAAGAGACAGCCCCTCCTTTGGATGCGCGGTGAGGTCTTTGAAGATATTTTTGAGATCATCTCGTTCCTTCAGCCGGGACAGGAAATCTTTGAACTCCGTGAAATCCAACTTCCCATTGCTAGCCGTATCAGCCTTAGAGAATTGAGCACGAAGCATATTTTTCGAGCAGTTGATGTGCAGGCTTTGGCATACACTCTCTACCGCCAATAAATCGAGAGACTCTGTTTCCCCAGGCTTGGGTCCTTGGGGAAATAACCTCGACATTTCCCGCTGCCAGTGAGCCTTCAAAACAGCGTCACACGGTCCCGATCCAGCCAGGCCGGTCATGAGGCCAATTCGGTACCTTGAGATATGCTCCAGTATCGTCGTCCAAAGCTCTAATGTGTAGTCATCAGGTGCAATTAGATGTATAGTCTTCGCAGGTTTGCCTTTAGAGCGGTCGGGTTCTGCGAAAATGATGGTAAACCACCGACTTTCCGACTCCAATGGGACCTGATGTTCCTCCCGATAGTTCCGAGCATCAGCACCGACACGGACCTCCTTAATGTCATCGACATAGAACCGCTTCGTCGGGTTTAATAGGTCCCAGTATACTTTGGCAGAATCCAAATCGAGGAAGAACTTCACTTGCTTGCTTTTTTTCTTCGTTACTTTCGTCAAAACGGTACCACGCTGGAGGGCCAAGTCCAATTTTGGAGCTACAGCGCCAACATCTCGTGTTAATTGGGTCGGATGCTCGCTACTGTTAACACTAGTGGCCTCTGAACCGCAACAAACCGCTAGAGAATCAACCGTTTCAGGGTCTTCATCCTCCAAGCTGGAATCAACGGCACACTCCCTGAAGTTCGATGGACCGGTTCTACTATCGCTCCGTCTACGCATTATCACAGGGCCAGAGCTCCGATCTCGTTTATCATTTTGTGAGGCGGATGTTCTTCTTCGCGTGAGCTTGTTCGCAGCACCCCTGGATATCCTTCGTATCAGCCCCGACCCCTTGCTGTTATTTGAGATAACGACATCATTGAGACCTGTCACACTTGTACTGCAAGAGACAGCCATAGCTGATTCGCTGAGCTCGGCAGGAACAAGTGAAGCAACAGTCTCAGGAAGATTTTGGTCTTTTTGGTCACGAGGGCTTTCTGCCGTCGATTGGAGAGGAGTGCCAATCGGGCTGGGACCATTGGACGCTTTGCAAACGGTAGGATTCGAATTGAATGAAGTAACAGAGCAAGCGGAAATGGTAGTGGTAATTGAAGCAGGCCGAATGTTGGAAGGCATAGAGGAGCTGTCATGCTGTAATTGAGGATGTGTAACAAAGGAAGCAGGAATGCTTGGACTGGCATAAGCATCACCATTTAAGGCAGAAGGTGAGGTAGTAGTTGCGGCCATTGCAATTTGGAGCTGAACTTCGTCGCAACCCGTGCCAACCCTCGAGTCACCTGGACCCGCCAAGGGACGAATAAGCGGCAGGGCAGCGGCGACCAGGCTTTGCAGGTTATAAGGAAAGTCCCCGTAGCCGGATGGTATGCAAGCAGGGGCAACTGTATTTGGTCGATGTAATGCAAAAGCCACGTACTGTTAGTGTGTTTGCTCTGAATTTGATATCTGCATCTTGGCCTGCCTGCAATGCAAATGCGGAGTGGCTCTACCAGAGAGCGCTCACGGAAAAAAAAAAAAAAAAAAAAGATCTTCGAGAAAAAAAGGGGACAGCCGGAGGGGGCAAGGGAATGTTCCGTGGAGCTCTTCACAAGGGCTTCCTATGTTGCGAGCTGTAATTCCGACTTAATGGTTTGTTATTTGCTCTAGCTCGTACCTCCCCTCGTCTTAGCATGGAGATGTTCCTTGCTGACTTTAGTTCCTGCAACTCGCTACCTATCGTTTTGCTTCCACCACAGCTTTGTGGTCTGGGTCGTCTCGTCTGCTTGCAATCTGTCCTTGATCTTTCTGCTTCGCGGTTATCGATCTGCCGAAGCGAGGGGAGAGCTATTCTCTGCACGATCTAGGAGAGGACCCCCAAAAGGACCAATTGATAATCGTTATCGGAAGAGGGGCGACGCGTTCTCTGGCGGAGAAATCATGCAAGTAACAAGGCGAAGCTGCGCTCTATGTAACTAGTGACAGCAGCCCCCATATGTAGTTCGTTAGAAGGAGGAATTGAGTACAGGATCTGTCGGTTAGCTCTCCGCCAGCTCGTGTCGCAGTAAAAGCGGCGACACCGTGGAAGGTAACGATTACGCTCGGCAGAACCACAACAACGAAGATGACTGTGCCAACACACAGCTATGCAAGTGAGCTAAAGCGGAAGGACTGAGCAATCATTGCACCGATCGGTCCGTAGGTGGATTGGTCCAGGGTGCTCAGGGCTCGTAGTGGTTTCGACGGGACAACACGACCGTTACAGGTAATTTCGAGGGCCTGTAGCAACTCCGTCGGGGCGGGAGACAAAAAAGACGCGCAACAGGCGCGAGAAATCAAGCAATGATAAGTACAAAGGAGGGACTGTACGTTTGGCGTGAAGAAAGGAGAGATTCGAAAAGTTGTCACTAAATCAATAGAAGAGAAGTGAATTGGAAAGGAGGTTTGTAATGAGAGAAAAATGCGTATGTACCTGAGGAATGAAGGTTGCCCGTTGTGGGGTTATGGGAAAGGTGGGTTAGTAACAGTAGAATTTTTTTTTTTTCTCTCTCTTTTCTTTTTTTTTGGGTTTTTACTTTTTTTTTCCTTGTGTTTTTTATGTTTTTTTGTTTTTCCCTCGCTTTTTGGTGGCAGAAGGACTTTGGAAAGTTCCAAAGAAAAAAAATACCACCGACGTCGATGGTTTGTTTCAATGATGACTGTTGTAATTCGGCCCTGGGGCGGCGTTGAGCTAGAATGGAGAATTGGCGCCGGCGTACGGGTATGGAAACGGGTACGGGGCTAAGACGGGCTTAGTTACTCCGCACCGCCTGCAGGGTACAGCAAACACTCGAGACACTGGGGCTCTGCGCTCCCAAGGCACCGGTCTGACGGTATCAATACCGCCGTATCGGTCAAGTACGGACAGAACCGTGAGACAATACCACCGTATGCGAACCGTTTATGCGTTAACTAAGTTACTTTGGCGCCAAGGCACCACCTGATTTCGCGCAAGGCAAAGGAGGCTCCGAGGCAGAGGCACAGACGCCAAGCCAATCTGCAGGTGTCTCGTATACGGTTCGGGTGGCGGTGACGATAGCGAGCTGCGATAGTTATAGTGGGCTGACTGACCTTGTCGCCAGAATCTCTTTGACGGCTGGGATGGTGAACCAGAGAGCTGAAGTGGGATGAGTCTCAGCCGAACAAGAAAGGTGAAGGAAAGGAGAAACAAGTGTCTCCTTTCGACTAGAAAGGTTTGAACAATAAGAACAGTTAGCAACCTCAATCGGCAGGGCGCCCAAGGGTAATTTATTAAATAGAAGGCCGGTCAAAGAAGGGTTCAGCAGTGTGGGCTCGCGGTGAATCGTGCCCCTCGTTACTAGAGAGATAGGCGGGAAAGAAGGGAGGTTCCTTCAGGCCATTTAGGGGACGGCAGAAGGGGCTAGGCTGATTATTGACTTGAGACTGAAATGAGGCAAAGCAGAACAGAAAAGATGTTGTATTACTACTGAAATCACAGCAGTTCCACTAGTCAGGGCCGCAAGTCTGCCCAAGGTTCAGCCCGAGGATACCACAAATCACCCTTCATATCTCCTTTTTGCCTCCCCATGTTGGGAAAGTCCTGAGGTCACCAACAGCAAAGCCAGAGGCCAACAGGATCCCATCGCTATGGTCATTGGCTGGCTGTTTCAAAAACGGCCAGAATTCAATTGTCGATCCACCAATGGGGGTTTTTTCATCTTTTCTCCTACATCCTTTTTTTTAAAAAAAAAAAAAAATAAAGAAAAACTTAATAATAGCTTAATAAAATGAAATGACTTGAAATACAATGAAGAGAGAAGATAATAAGAACTTCCCTGTTGAAGTCTCTCTATGTCTGTGGTAATTATTTCCTTCCAGGTTGTCACACAAAACCACTTCAAATTGAACAATACTTTAACCGTGATCCTCTGCGGAGCACAGTAAAGAAAGGAGGCTCCAATAATCCGAGTTCTGACACCCGCTTTGGACGAGATACACACTTTCAAATCAAACACATCATATCCCTTATTCAAGATAATTGGGTAAAGGGTCTCGCCTTCAGTGTACTCCTGCCTTGATGGATCGTAGGAACCTGGGCCGAGTGGCCTCTTCATCCCTCCCGAGCCATTCTGTCTTTGACACTGGTTCGACATGACGTCGTAAACCTTGCCTTTTTTTTTTTTCCTTGAAACGGGTGGCAAACAGAACAGCGGGAGCGAGTGGGACATCATCAATGGCGCACTCTGACAGGCCTCTTTGGCCCACACCTCATCTTATCATCATGATTATTCCAGCCAAATGGATGGTACACATAGGTCAGCAAATTTCCGATATTGTAATAATCCTGTTAATATGATGTAGGGTTGAGATGCATAAAGAAACAACCACCTAGGAATGCGCCAGTCTGTACCACTATACAACTACTGATGCCGAGATAGGTATATAGTTATAGGGATGTACTAAGATCTATGAAGTGCGGCATAAATGCTTGGGCCTTCCGCCTTTAGCTACCTAAAAGGTGGGGAAAGGAAAGAGGAAATCGGTAAAATAACCGAGGTGAGATGGGGTAAAAGCTGATGTTTCTTGTGGCCTTACTCTCATTCAAAAAGCTGAGCTACTTATATTGTTACCGCCTTATAGATATTGAAGATGTGGGAAGAAGCGAAGATTGTGTCGCCCATAGTGGATTTGGAAAGTCACGATCAGATAATTGACTGTACTAATTAGTTGCTTTATCTATGAGCCTCTCTGGATGCGCAGACTGTCAAGAAATTTCTTAGGAAATTCCTTAAGAACAAATTATTATGATATTCAACTTTAGAACCTGAGTGTAAAGCAACAGCAACGAAAGGTCCCCCACCTTTCGATGACCTCC
Organism: Pseudotulostoma volvatum; assembly: GCA_019804575.2. Classification (NCBI taxonomy): domain Eukaryota; kingdom Fungi; phylum Ascomycota; class Eurotiomycetes; order Eurotiales; family Elaphomycetaceae; genus Pseudotulostoma; species Pseudotulostoma volvatum. The sequence goes on from JAHQZX020005307.1 coordinate 30,221, forward strand.
CCTATGTAGCTTTATCACTGCTATAAGACGCATTGGAATTAGTCGCAGGATCGTCTCCCATGTATGTGCTCTATGTATTATGTATGTCATTAAGGGGGCATGATCCTTGGGTGCAGCCGCATGCAGTCTTGTGATTGCATAAAGTGCGTCTCTCATCACAGCAATCACGAGTTCTATTGACTAGTCGATACACCTAGTTTTGTGCGATAGTTAAGATCGCAATTAAAGCCCCCCCTTTTTTTTATGGAGCTGATATTTTTAACGCACAAGCACACAATTTATCAACTAATAGCTATCGTTCTCAGTACATTGGTATACATAATAATAGCTAAACAGATACGCATACTTTGTCGAAGACGAACAATAATAACAATGGCCTCTGTGATGCAGGAGTTGCAGAACCATTTAGAGTTAAGTGCGGAATATCGGTTGCATTATTGGCTTTGCAGTTAAAGAATGGTATGCACAGAAACGCAAAACAGCACTATGTAATAAGTGCTAATAGATGTAACAGGCAGAGAAAACTATGTATTCTTATGCGGTATTGGAGGAGAGCACCCAGTGAGAAGCTGATGTCATGATCGACTTGCTTGCGACAAAGAAAAAAAAGATTTTGCTTTATTGCCGCAGCACCATCAGCAACGGCGGTTAAGCATAAGACTGAAACGTTGAATTGTTGCATCAAGCCGGGAAAATCTTTTTTTGTTTGTAGTTTGTTTCCATTCGGTGTATTGTCCTGCGATGTAAATGCTTTGTATTCTTTGTAAGTCGCATCAGAACAGCCAGAGAAGACGAAGTGAATGGAATGCTAATTCGAGAACGATAAGAAATGTACTATCGTTAACACTCACACAAGTCTTTTCCGAAAAACACACCGCATCAGAATTTCCTTGTTAGTTGGCTTCGAAAATAGATATAATATCCATATAGCAACTTGATAACCAACGATAGGGTTCGTTGTGTCTACTGTCGTTCCTCGTGACCAGTCGAGCCTCGGGGAATATGTATATGTACAGTCTCCCCATATGACTATACCGTATATGGAGTAGAAGACAATAATAAGATGTAGCATGGCAGCCTATTAATATTATATTATTGATATGTGAATTAATTCGAGTGCAGGATAGAGGAGGTGAGCGGGGCTTAATGGAATTTATTATTGGCTACTTGACTTGGTATGTAGAATTCTGAATATGTACAGTGTCCACAAGGCAAGAATAATAGTTGACATTAATACCACGACTCACGAATTATTATTACCTGACTTACTATGGCTACTAGAAAACTCAGGTCTTTTACATCCATATAATAATCCTAATATCATCTATTCAAATATTTTGCGAAAGCATCCTCTTATTATGTAGAAGGGCGACAAGGCAACATTATTATTATTGGTGCACGTAAGGTCCTTATATGCCAAGCCAAACGAGAGGCAAATAAAGAAGACGAAAATTGATTATGATGACTGAGTAACTTTGTGCGCTCGCTAGAGTCCAAAATGGGCATAGCCAACTTGTAGCTTCTCACCATTGGCCAACGCCGAAAGGATCAGTACGATCGACTAATAATCAGTGGGTGGTGATCATGTAAAATAATAGCCCTGCAGCATGTCAACTTCGGTTGGCTCTCAGTACATCCGACAGAAACCTCTAGTTATTTATAATAATCAGCGGAGAATGACGAGACGAGAACTTTAGTATGATACTATAAGGTCCAAGAGGCCAACGGCAAATGAAATAATCGATAAGCCGTTCGCATGTCACACCGGTCACTTCGAACAGACCACCCTTGGCGCTCATATATTGGGTGCTAGCTTTCGGCGGTGAACTTCGTACTCAGTAGGAATATATGACACCATATGTTATTTATTATTATTATTATTTAGTTAACCAAGTTTAGGTATGTACTAACTAGCCTTCAACGCTCCAAGCTTCGCTGCCTCCATGCACTGATCGAGCGCTGCTGGATTATTTACTAATTGAATTTGAATTCTTCTTCTATCGGTGTATAATCTCGCAGGTCATGATGAGTGCGGCTCTCCGAATTTGACGGTAAGGCTGCACCTGCTGTTGAGTATATATTGGTATTGTAACCGATAACGATAAAGCTAAGAAGCTATCTATCTCATCCGACGTGACCGCCGGAACTCTACCACGTCTATACTGAAATTTCATTCTGTCCTGGAAGACGTATCATTTCCCAAGTTTAGGTTTTCAATGCGGTGTACATGTACATGTATCTCTGAGTAATAATACTATACGATGGTTATATGAAAAGAAGAAATTTCACCGATAAGTCTAGCCAAGACCCGATATCATCATCACCTGGACTAGACTTAGTGTTGCTGGTAACGCGAAACTGCACATGCAGCCTTTCGCCGGGTACTACTAATGAGGCTGGTTGCCGCCGCCACAAGTTACAACATTTGAGCATAGAATAGAATATTGCCGATTTTCCACCGAGCAGTCTATCTGCTTGTTCAAGAACCACGGGACAATCTGTCTCGAATATATGGACACATTTCGTACATAGAGTTTTCTATAGATCCTAGGATTTCTCTATAGGGCCTTCTCACTAATAATAATTCACTACATGGTTGGGTATGACCTCATTATTTATTGACTCGTTGGGTAAAAAGAGAGAGGAACAACGATCTGACTTCGGGAGCCCTTTGTTGTAAAAGCCGAACCAGCACCGTTAGCGCTTAATCTCCAGGAGTCAGCCAAGTCGATCAGTCAGCCTTCTCCCGGGCTATGATGATGCTGGTTGGCTCTGCTCCCCAATCCCCCCAATAATGGTGGTAATAGTAATAATGAGCTGTCATTCGTGACCATCCCGTGCAAACGCTCCAGTATGATGTCCATCTCTACTTGTCCTAGATCGCCGTCTCTCTTCCTAGATGGCTCTATCGTGGTGACACAATCACTTCAAGCTCCTGACCCTAGCCGCTAATTGTGCCTGCAGGGCAAGGTCATTCTCACAACACAATTGGCGGTGTCCTGATCAACGTGCAATCTCCCCTGACGGACCATTGGCGGCGTAACCCGCGAGACACACGACCGCCATAACACAGTCAAGCCCATTATTGGCCTCTGGTTCGGCTGGCGTGTGGGGTTTCACTCAGATGTTTGACGCCTCCCCTCCCGCAACTATGTAGTTGCCTGTTACTTTCTAGTCCAATGCCAGTTCAAATATACGCAATGTTCTTTCATTCTATTCTGTCTACTAGCAGTTCTAGTGGATAGTAGATGCAGCAGCGTGCTGAGCGTGTCTATGCCCAATGTAGGAGTATACCTACTCCACCGGTGCCCAATTCGTACTCGGTCTTATTTCAGTATCCTTGACAGGCTGTTCTTGCCGCTGCCGCTGCCGCGACCGACTCGTTTTAGCCTAGCCCCAAGTGCGATCTACCTGAATTCCAGATATTACTAGCGCCATTTTAGACCTCGCTGAAACTTGCCCAGTTCGCCCAATGTGCAAAAATGTCGTGATGGCACAGATGACATCATGACTCTTGGCACTCTGCCTCGACTTTTTCCCCTCTCCTTTTGCTTTTTTTGGTATCGACTCTTCACGGCGTCTCCGTAAGGTAAACAATGACACAATGACAGTTCAAGGATGCGTTCAGAGCCGCCATGAGCGCTCCGACATTTACGGGCATGTTGCTGTTTCAAGCGCATCATGTATTATTATTGGGAAATGCACGACAACGGGCACTTTCCGTCATGTGTCCTGCACAAAGGAGCAGATGTACTTGTTGGTGAGGGAAGTTAATGGAGTTGCTACCGAGGGGCTGCAGGATAACGCCATCAAACGGTTATTTTACCCTCAGGCGGTACGCGGCTGGTTGTGACAATACAGGTATCATCATCACTATCATTACCACAAATCGAAGCAATCTAACTTTCATAAGGATTCCCACGATCCTCGTGGGTAAACATGATGGTTGGCATGGCGCTAAGCATGGGTTGACATCCTAGACATCCTGCGCATCCATGCATCGCACTACTTCCTGGCTGCCTTATGTATGTTCTCCTAACCCATCAGAGTGCCATGTTGCCCCCTCTCAAATGAACATTCTCACAGCATCACGCACAGAGCAGGTTCGTTGATCGAGACCCGGAAGATACAGAGCCCAGAATGATACTATTATTAATGTGCTGCACGCTGATCTCATTTGTCATGAAAGAGCTTGGCTCAGAGAAGAGGCGCATCCCCTCCCCTGGCCATGCCTATGTTTATACGATACGGTGCAGAAGACATACCATACCCATCCTTCATTCCTTATTTATCACTTGTAGAATAGAGTCAATTCTTGCTAAGAAGCTGGCCACCGTGGCAGTGGGGTATCTCGCTCCTCCAAACCCTTGTTCGGTTTAGTACGATAGCGTAGTAGTGACCTGAAAGCGTAAAAAAGCAACCTAGGGCCGCAGTTAGGATTACGGAATAATCACGGAGGATTCCACAAGGCGATCTGACGCCGAGCACTGGCAGTAGTGGGTGGTAAGTGCGCCAGCCTTAAGTCATTTGATTAGTTAGTGATCCGTACCCAGCCGGATGGAAACGTTGCGCCTCCTACCGGGGGCTCTCCATCATGGAAGTCCTCCCGTGGTGGTTTTCCACTGGGATGGGATTCTGTGGGATGAAATTTGATCGTCTCTCCTCTTCTCGTTCCCATCCCACCCCCATCCCTACCCCCAACCTCCTTTCGGGATCTCCGTCGGATCGAAGGAAAGCCGAAAGGAGCCGTCTGCTGCGCTCCGAGTTGCCGGAGCGCGCTTGCCTTTCTGACCACTGACATACTCAAGGCCATCCACGAGGAACAAACTTTCTTGTCGTCCCCCAGACAGGGTCTTCCCATGTACGAATGATGGTCTGTGTGGTGTGAAACTCGATCGATTATCCTGGAACGGAGAACGCTCCATGCTCCGGACAATTATCCTATCACAAGACGCCCCATTCTGTTGTTTCATCACCTCCAGGCATAGCTACTATACTTAACGCTTCTCTGAACAAGGATATCCGTTTGAATGGCCAAACCCCCCCCCCCCCCCCAAGATGCCAAAAGCGAGCCATGGAGCATAGGGACCATCAAACGAATATCAAGATTCTTTTCACTCCACATCCCCCTTGGGCTTGCTCACATACACCATCAAACGGGGCTGCTTTCGACCTACATCAGCTTTCGCGTCTGTCGCAGCAACTCCGCCGTCCTCGTTATCGCAATAAGAGCATAGGCGTGTCTCTAGCTCTTGCAAAGTTCAAGGTAGGATCCTGCATTAGCCTCTCACATCTGCATTAACCCGGGGTCGCTGAGCCTCGTGACCTCCATTCAAATTGGCTGCCGCCTGCAGCGCTGTGAATTCCTTTTTCTTTCTTCCATTTCCTTTTTCTTCCCCTCTCCGTTCCTCCTCTTTTCTTCCCTTTTTAGTTAGTCCGCTATAACCCTAGCTAAAAAGGCTGGGATTCGATCTGCCGTCCTTTGCAGTTTGTTGGGGAGCTCACCATTCCAGTTCAATATCGTATCTTCGCTGTTGGCTAGTATCGATAGGGGGAACAGAGAGAACGAGGAGAGGAAAATATGGAGAAGAGAGAAATAAAAAATTTTCTTTCTGTATCAACATCCACGGCTCATGGAGCAAAATAAATGTCATAATAAGAAAAAAATACGTAGATTAAGGCAACGGCCATTAGTAGTGGTACTAACAATAGGTAGTGTAACTGGTGAACGAACTTAAGTTATGGCTGGGGCAATTATTAATAGAAGTTGAAACCATGTCAATCCCTAGGTCGCAAAGTGAATTCACTTATGAACCTTGCACAACTCGCTATCATATCTATCATATAGTACAGTATCTTTTTACATGATAAAATCTCGGAAATTTCCTACCGGCAGCTACCAGGCAACCTTATCACTCCTAGGTATGTACATAAGCGAGCAACCTCTATCACTAAAGGAATCACTCAACCGGTGGTGCATCCTCACATCTATCTATCTATTATCCCTTGATGCCCGTGCTGCTGTTTTTAGCATTCTCACCAAAGACCGCTAGGTACTATTATTACACTAATTCATTCAGCTCACAGGTCATCTGGTCCATCTAGTTTCAGGTTGGGCGTACAGCGCAGCTTATTTCCTTTGAGTCTACCCCGACTCTCCAATCCCACCATCATAATGAGGAACTGCTGTAGTGACCTGTCGGATAGAATATGGCTATATATAATAAATGATCCGTTGGGTATGCTGCCCTCCTGACTTAAGTCTCTGCTGTCCTTCTAGTCATGTCTACAGCGCTAGCAGTAGTGCACACTTGTGGACACTGCTTCATGAAACAAAATCTTTGTTTAATAACTCTGGATACCCTGATGTATCATCATTACCCAATGTGGCCAATATGAGAATTACCAATTCAGAAGATTAGTAGTCAGAACAATCAAGATTATCCTACATACAAGGTAATCGGGCACCTTATCCCTACCAATGCTGCATACTCTTCGTATTCACTCTGATGTCATCTTAGGTCAGCCTATGTATCATCCATGCATTTTCACTGGCAGTAATTAACCTGAACAAAGTCATGGCAGAGAGGCATTAGTATGTAGCCTTGATCCTTGCGATAGATCTTGTCTAGAAATTCAATTCATTTTTGTTGGATTCATGTGTGGAAGATGTCCAACTCTCAGCAATACTCAAGCAAGAGCTATCATACATCATACAGGTAGTTTTGTATTGATGAAATTAAATTAGCCTTTCACAAGTATTGATGTTACATCACATACCTGCCTATACTGTTGCTTATCTCCAATTGCTCGTATCCTAATTAATTTATATAGTTACAAGATAATCTTTATTAATGAGAGTTTCGGTGCCTACATACATACATATGAAGGCCTGCACAGTTTCCAAAATCAATATAATTCCCAACACGCTCTTTCGAAATAGACATAGTACTAATTAATGATCGAAGAAGTCAGGTGCCGTATGTATCGTCTTCCCTTGCAGTGCATATTCGGGACGCCATGACACGAAACCCCCTTGAAGGTTAGAGTGGCTTGGACTATGAGTATGCCTAGGTACCCACCTGCAAAGCACAGACATGCAATAATAAACCCTGCTCAGGAGAACGAAGAAAAGCCTTTTTTTCAGTGAAAGATGCGAATCAACCTAAGCATGGAGCTGCACACTGTATCACCTGGCAATAATGTTCGAAGGCTATGAGCCTATAGCCATATTATTGCTCACTTTGGCGTACAGGGTACACGGCCAGCTCTTCTACCTTATTACTAATCCTCAAAATCAAAATACGGTCGCAAATCCGCCAATGATAATATCTGGATCTCGTCCCCGAGTCCGCACAGGGCCTCAAACCTTAGGAATGTTTCCCAACTAGAAAATAATGAATTTCCACCAGGCACGCGACAATGCTAGCAATCTTCTTACTTAGCTATAGGGTGCAGATCATGTCTAATGCGTTTCAATTAATCCTTTCACTACATGATCTCCCTGGTGAGATACATGCGAGCATCTCTAGGAAGCAAGATTGTGGGATTTGGGGATCATCTTTGCAGTGAGTTGTGAATGGGTGGGCGATGGGTTCCGTCGGATCTTTCGCCCAGTAGAGGGCAAGCCTTAAGATCCCATCGCCCACAAGTTATGTACAGTACATGCAACCACGAAGGAAACTACAGTATGTAAAACTTCGATAATTCGGACCATCCCCTTACGCACGGCATTAAAACCATTGGTTTAAAGGGATCACTCGGACGTCCTGTCGTCAGTGCACCAGCACTATTACCAAAGAATAGCAACATTAGTGATCGCCTCAGCGTCCAATTTTATTATTCTCCTATTTTCAACTAGGCTTGTTATCTTTACTACTTTCCCTCGCAACATGTGTCTCAACAGAACTTCTTCAGTATGCACTTCGGCCCGGAAAAAAAAAAAAAACAGAGCGTAGGCTAGTTAGCAAAATGACCCTGGAAACGCCTGGGTTTATGCTGACAGGATTAGGTCATTTCTAGCGCCGCTTATCCATATTTCTTTCTATGCATTTCCATCCGAAACAGTCTCGGGGCGCTTATAGTGCTATGAGAATTGGCTCTATGGCTCTACGAGGCCTGGTTGTTCAATACAACAAAATCTCAGAGCATAAGAATCTGTTGAATATATGTTAGGCTATAACGGCGGGGAAGAAACTCGCAGCCGAAAACATTACTCACATTCCCAAGAGCAAGATACTAATGATATGACCATTGCCTTCCCGGAGAGTCTTCTTCACAATGTTCCCATCATGTTGACTCTGTTGAGCCTGTTGGCATCTTGGCGTGTCATGGAATCAGGCCGTCATCGGAGATGGCTGATTATCGCTCTTTCCAGACGCTATGATGAGCAGGCGGTGGGTTGAGCGGGACCCTTCATGATCGTGCAAGCCGTGTGGGAATCATAGCGCGCCTTTTAACGGGTTCAAATCTCAGGCTAAGCTTAACCCTTGACTCAAAATCGTTATTTTCCCAGTTTACATCTTGTCCCTTCTTCTCTTACGTGTTAGAACGTGTTGAGGTAGTCCATTTATGATCACCAGGCGCCGGAATGGCAAGATTCGAAAGTATGCCCTTCCTAAGCATTTTCGTAAAGTTCGACCCGTTGGAGACTATACATGCACCAGCTGTATATCTACTTTAAGTTTGCAGCTCAACGCTCATTGCCGACACCGTTCTTTCGTTTACCTCTATGTAATTGTAAGGATGGGATTATGCAGGGATTGTGTTCTCCACTAAACTATGCTACATATATAGTATCTTTCATCTAGGAACACCGATTCGGGTATCGTCAACAGGTTTTGACTTGGGACCGGTACCATAAAAGGCAGTATTCTCGTTGCGGTTTCTTGGGCTCATTGGTGGTTTGTCATATGTGGTAAAGGTATTTGTCAGGATGAAGCTCCCAACGATCGGGGCGAGGCGTTTATGACCTGACCAGTCTTTCCACGATGACGGCATATCGGATTTTTCATTTGGCTTAATCAAACGGAATGAATCAATGTGGGCTTCAGTATGTAATAATACTAACGAATTCCTGTTCAATCATTGCGATCAGGTCCTTCCCGAGTGAAATGCCATCGCTCAGTGTCAAAGTAATGAATGTATCCTATCACGTTCCATCAAGACGGTTATGTTTACAAAGAACCATTCTGGGAAGGCTTCATCTCGATCCAGGCGAGGCTATCACGTCGTCGCGTGACTATCTTTCAATGGGCGTTGCACATGGCTAGATCCGTAGCTTCTCGATCCAAAGGTCCTTTGATTCGATAGTACTATACACACTGGTGTAAACTCGAGATGCCGTGACATAAGGAATTCATATTGCATCTGCAGCTTTTTATCATCCGATAACTCATGTGGCTTATGAAGAAATGCTCCGATACTGTCAGCACCTCACCGACCAGTTTAACTGCAGCCTCACCAATCTATGTATTACGTTTGTATCATCCTCTTCACTCTAGTCGTCCTCTAATTTCCTAGGAGGGTCGACCGTTTCCTTGTTGTATTCTGGGGCGTCATTTTAGTGTTCTACTTGAGATGAATCTAATATCATCCTTTTTTAATTAGTCATGTCAGCATAATTTTTAAAGACGTGCAGAAGAAAAAAAAAGGGTATTTTTGTCATTGTCCGTGGGGTAGTAAGTGGGCCGCCATGATCCCCCCCTATAATGAATGTATTATACATATCCCAATTTCTGAATGGATCGGTTGGTGTGATCGTTGCAACGCTGGCGTACGTATTGAAGACATCTTGGTTGAGCGCTTGACTCCTATAAAGCGGCAAACTTACTGCTATGATTCTATCAATGGATAAGATATTGTAAGTACGCACAGATTATCCTTACATCTGTCGCGGAATCTGCTACATAGCGTAGACCAATACTATAGAGTAGATAGATATAGGTCATAGAAAAAGGCTTGAAACATTTCCTTGCAAACCTCAATCCACCTAACCTAATTGAAAAAAAATAAAAAATAAAAATAAAAATAAAAATAAACAAACATACGAACAAATAAGAAGCCCCATATTCTACCGAGGCATTCACGGTATTATTCAGAATTTTATATTTACTAATAAATACCACCTGTACACAGTTGCCTATCACCCTACCCTATTATACTACCTAGGTACCTCCTTAATTACACGGTACCAAGGGTGGACTAAAAACAAGGCGGGGAAGCTGGAGGGGGAAAAAGAAGAACTTTTAAGCGGTACAGTAATATCATCGTAATAATAAGACAACATAATATTGTCGGGCTTCACCCATTCTGCTACACACGATATTCTTCCGTTGTCGGATTGGAATTGTTGGTGAGTAGTGATCTGTCGACTTGCATACGACTAACAAGTATTAGTATAAGTAAACAGAGGGCTCAAACCTAAGATCATCATCATCGTTCGGTCTAAAAATTGGTGGAAGCTTATTTCCTACTTAAAAAGTTACGGCGGGTAGCCGTAGTTAATTCATAATGATAAACTAAACATACAAATGATACAGTAGTATCAGGAAGTGCAAAAAATTAAGTAGCAGACCACTTGCTTGGCTAAAATAGGTGGAGGATGAATGGATCGATTATCCGGTACACAACGCTGCTAAAAAAACCTTAGATAGAAGGTATGTAATTGTACCGGTACGGAGAAGGCATACATAATACGCCATAACTAGGTACCTAAGAATTTCTCCTTCATCCCTTAGAAAGAACCAAGGGCTAAGGGAAAATCAGGATAAAAGGATAAAACGGATTAAGGAAGAATTGGGGCTGGCTGGCTGGCAGACAGCCCAGCTAACCCACATACGTCTTGGCTCAGTAATATCGTTGGGCGTACGTATCCATGCCGACATCCCCTTACATAGTACGCTGGCCTATAGTCCTATTTTACGGCCCATAATTGCATACTCTGATACCTGCTCCTTGACATACAATACGAAGCAGCAAACCTAGGGCTGGCTGGTGGGCTTTGACCTAGATATATGCGAAGCCGGATGCGTTAGTGCATGGATACGGTACTCCCATTAGTTTGTATACCATCATGATGATAGACATATGACCTATGATGACGATAGTCATGGAGGTCCATCTGCAAATCATGATTTGTTAGATTAGTAGTGCCCAGCAACTCAATAACTGAGGGGGGGCTGATGCTGTGCAACTCCAGTCAGTCTCGAAGAGCAAATCAGGATAGGTTCCGCCTGAAGGCGGGGAAGGCAGGGGGGATTTCTTAACTTTTCTCAGGAAAAAGGAGAAAGAGGGAGAAGAAAAAAGAGGATATACACGGGTGTAAAAGTAAGGTATTATAATATATTACACAGAAACAGAAACGTAAACGGACGGACGGTGATAAATCCCCTTGCTGCTTGGTCCGTGTCCACAGGATCGATACCCCTGCTTCCCTTTTCCCTCGCTATCTCAGCCGTCTTTCTAGAATCCTTCCATTATCATTTCTTTCTTTTTTCTTCAACTTCTTTGCCGTATTTGTCCTTCTCATTGCTTTTTGCATCGTCTAACCCATGACATAAATGTACATAAGATACATAGCAGCAAGAAGCAGGGGAGTTGAACCTAACCAGATGGACGGTTAGATGGTCAACCCCTCCCGAAACTGGAATGTGGTCATCCCCGGTCTTCCCCTCTTTGTGCTTTTTAACCCAAAAATTTTTTTCCCCCTTAACTCATTCATTCCAATGCCCTCTTTATATTGTCTGTACGTGTGCGATCTCTATTAATCTATAATTTTGTTCCTATCCTATTCTTTCACGATGAATTGCTCTACAATGTATCTCCTTAACCCGGCGGGGGACGATAGAGTAGAGTAGGTAGCGATGCTAATTTCGATCTTCGGCCGATCATTCCAAGGGGTATCCTGGGAAGATATTCACGACCTTCGAAGTACTTATTATATAGCTACATCACCCCTAGGTAATCCTTGCTGTTCATCAAGTTATTTTTATTGCCCATTTGATTTGGTTTCGAATTATTTTTGTCTACCGCGTTGAAATAAACAAATCAAGGAACAGGTGAATATATATATATATATATATCTATATATCTATACATCCCTATATACTAGGACAGACTAGGAATCTCTTGAGCGATCATGCCTTTTCTTTCTATGCATCATGTATGTACATACCGGACATGTAGGGGTAGGTACACATATTCAGTAGTATCATAGCAGGCTATCGCCAGCCCCACCCTTTAGGGCTGCGAGTCTCTCAAATTGGTGTCGAGTTTTCTTGAAAGGAACTCGAAGGATCAAGATTTAACGCTTGGCTTCCTTCCCCTCTCTTTTAGTGCAGATCCAGAGTCTCCGTTAACTATTCCTTTTTTCTTTCTACTTTTCTTCCTCGATTTGAATTCTTTTGAATGATTAATTGAGCGGCTACGTATATTTAAGCAACGGTGAAATTAAGTCGCACTTAAAAGAAAGGAAAAAAATATATATATAACTATATAGAACTCGAAATGATACCATTTCGGGAAAGCAAATCAATATAACTACAATACCTCACTACCTACTCGCCATCCTTACTCCTAATAGTTGACTCAGGATTTCCTTCCGCCTCCGTTTGCAGAATCCTGTCGAATTCCTTGCATGGTTGCATCCCTATACATATTAGTAGCCGTGCTTTCGTTTCCTGCTCGAATTTTTTGCAGGACGCTCGCTGCTTTAATACCTGAGTAGCGCCTTATCGATGACCCCTGTTGCGGTCCTAGCGGTCAAGGTCCACGCGGAATACAGGGATACATATCTAATAAAACCAACTTTGAACCGAAGCTATCCCTGTTGCTGACATCTACAGGCGCGACTGCTGAATCATTTTCCAGGTACGCAACCAAGGAGGGAAAGGGGAAATTATTATTGTAACCGTCACCCATAAATTCTCTCGGTTTATTATTCCACGTAGAAGAATCGATAAGCCGATTTCATGCCTGAATCAATCGGGTAATCTGGATGTCTTATCAGCCAGCGCTGTAGCGGCTCGCAGAGTCTCGAGGACACGCAGGGCTGTTCAGCCATACCCGTAGAATGCTATTCCATGCCATGCGGATAGTTCGTTCTTAGCGCCGCTTCCGCCGAAGTTTTACCATTTCCATCCCCACTAGGGCTTTGAGATCATTCTTTTCTTGAGCCGCGAAATTCCCTCGAACTATAAGTACACTATTGGCATCATGCACGAAAGGGGAATCCCAATTCTGTCATGCGTCCGATACTACAGCGTCCACGGCATCTTGCTGACGATGTATTCTTCTTATGCAGGACCATGACAGCCCATGATGCCTACAATGCCAAGCATGATGTCTATAGAAAAGAGACATGGTTTTATACAATCCTTACCGACTAGGTGGACGAGACCGGGGTGTTGAATTTTGCTGGCCACAAGACCAATTAAGATATGTCAAATCGGAATGTAATTTTAGTGAAAGGTATCATCTAGTCCTGCATGTGTTGACCTACTTGTGATACTCTGAGACAATTTAACAGAGCTCATTCAGTTCGACCAGGGAGTAGCTAGCTATTTGCAAGGTGTGATTTCCCTATGAAGCTCAGTATGCACATTGGTATTCACTTGCTTTGTCTATGTTGATGGCTGCGCTTGCTTAGAAGGCTTGGCTGGTGAGATCGCCGAAAAATCGGTAGCAGCTGGCTTTACGCCGCAGCTTGTGCTGAATCTGAAATTGCTCTTCATTAAACTGGGTGAGGAAAGGAAGTTTTTCTTGGGCATTTTCTGTTAGGAAAGTACGACTGACCTGTGAGCATTGATAGCGTCTCAGTGATGGGTTATGAATAGCTAATTGACATCCTGAGAGATTAGAAGATTGAATGTTATAATTACATTCGCTTATATAACACCGAAGAAAAACGTGTCAAGGGTCATATCATGTCTCAACTTGGTGCCCATACTAAGAAATGACCCACGCCTCAAGGTCGGGTTGGGTAAATTACTGGCACTCGAAACACAAAGGCAAAATGTCGCACATCCGCAAGCTGTTCGATACCGTCAAATCAACGTTAATTGCAGTTCCGTGAGCTCTGAATACATACACCTTCGATGGAAGTTGTTGTAAGAAGTGTGGTTAGGAATCGCTCTGAGGAGACTTGTTCTGGTCGCTGCTAACAGGATCAAGACGCAGGATCTGACGCAAAGCGTCTATCTCCGTATGGTCCCTCGTATTTGCCATACGGTGGCACCAAGTGACTTTGGAAATAACACCAGGCTCGTAAGTTCCGGTTGTTTTGTTTTCGTTGCCTCGATCGAAATCGCTAATCGTTTCAAAAAGGAATTCGCCGCCAACTTGTTTTATATCCCCAGATTTGAACGCATCGCCCTGGTGAAGTCGCCTAATACCTTGCACGATACCCTTCACTGTACCAGTCAAAATTGAGGATCGTATATATTGCGGATGACGGTCCCCGGGGCTTAAAGTGCGAATCATTCCCAGAACCTCATAGAGCCGTGATTTTGGATCGGTATAAATGGGGAAAGGACATCCAGTTGCCTCTGCGTACATCTGGATCAAACTGGGGGCACCACAACCTACGACTGCGATTTCGGTGTCGGCTGGCAAGGCGGCAGGTGAAGGAATAGAGGATGAGAGAGCGTGCAAATACTCTTGGCAATTCTGGTAATAGTCAGCCATGTCTATACTGCTGGTAGTTCAATAAATGTTGAAAGGCGCTTAAAAACAGAGATAAACGAATGGGCGATAAATAATTAAGAGAAAAAAAAAATTATAAAAAAGTACCCGGAACTCACACCACAAAAGAAATGCCGCACAAAGATGACCAGCACCCGCTTCTGTCCCCCAGGCTTCGACAGAGTATAGAGACTTTTAAACGGCCTTTCCTTCCCTTCTGCATCGAGAACGGGTATCTCTGCTGCCGCAGCGATGACGTCCTTCGACGGAAGCTCGCTCGACGTGTCCACATCACCAACGAAGTTCGACAACGACAGATCTAGCTCTGGGGCTATCACTGTAGTTTCGTTCATATTTCTGTTGATGTCTGTAAGAAAGAACGCTCCGAAGTTTAGAATAATGAATGAAGTCCTGTGGATCCTGTTATTTAGAGAGTCGGACGAGAACTTGCTACTTGCAGGTTCTCGTGGGAAAAAAAAGAAACCCAACGTTAAGGTTTCCAGTACATAGCACCTAGCAGGTAGTATATAACTCTACATAGTAGCTAGAATATGCAAATAACTGCTTTGCTGATATTCGAAACTGGTCCGTATGCAAGTCGAGCAGACCGCAGAACACAACACACAAGAGCATTCATTGGTCATCCCTTTTTAGCGCATGATCGCGTGACCACTTCTACTACATACTGAGACATCCCTTTTCCATTCCAAATCACGTAGGTATGTGCTGTACCAAATGACAGGGACACAGACTTCATTCAGGAGCATGTCTATGCTTCAAATTCCTTCATACTTTACCGGCATTACCTCTGCAACACTCGAGCTCTTCTTTCCCATATTCATCCAAGAGAATTTCTCTATAGTTTGTTGAAATCCTATGCCGTTGCCTCTTGGGAGTCTCTTACATACGAAGAACCGGTGTCTGTTTCATGACACCTCCAGAAATAATATCATCATGGGAAAAATACCTAACGCATTTAAAGATGCTGTATGATGATCCTTTCAGAGAACTGCGCCTCCTGTATAGAGGTATCAGCTGAAATAATGATCCTCTCAGTCTCCAAACTAAAAATTCACATGAAGGCCTATTCATTGCTAAGAGACGCGTCCTACAATCAGGCTCCTTTTTTTGAGCGGGAGTTGAAACTATTTGTCAGTTTCGTGTGTTCGATTTATAGAGAGAATGTCAGACTACAGTGAAGATGTCAAGACTTGCTTTGCGCATGCAGATTACTGAGATCAAAATCAATAGTTGTTGTTACTCATTTTCATAATCGATGATCTGGTCACCATTTACTAGAACTAACGGAACAAAGCTTGTAAAGATGAGCCTTGGATGGAATTCCACTCGTCTACGCTTGTGGTGGGGTGACTCTTACAGATATTGTGACTTATATACTGGGCGCTGTCTCCACTCTCCTGTGTATTGAGTAGGTATGCTTCAATTGATGAGAGTTCAGTATACCAATGATAGTCTTATTGCAAAGCGGTAGGTTCATGAAAACGTTATGCCCGAATTATCCGCTGAGGGATGTGTTGGTGGGTGACTATGACGAGGAATTCGCATGACAGGCCTCCCAAGTGTCGAAGGGCTTATAGAAGACCAGTGTGAACCGAATGAGAAACTATCAGACTAAGTGAATTGTACCGAGTTTAATACGCCCAATGGATCTTTGTTAATTCTAATGGCTCTATTCACCATTACGATAGCTGCGAGAACAGATCTTTAGGATGAACCTGGCATTTTCTACCTAAAGATGATTGCTTTTGTGATTCATGTGTACCTATCAATTTTCCCATTGATTCGTTCTTTAAGCTGTATATGAGCGGACTTATTAATCACTTAGTCAATTCGATGAACTTGATGGATTGCATAACCGTACAGTGGTATATATCAGAAATCAGCCCGAGTTCCCCAGTAAGTCGTATGGGGTAGATCCATTTCTCAACTGACCTAGAGACCCTGCCAGTTCTCTCAACCTTCCAAATCAAGCATATCCAAGGCACGAGACAAGGTGTTTGGCCCGGTGGAAGGGCCATTGATGATATTGAGCGTGCAGCACGCTATCAACTATAAGATAGTCCTTCTGAGCTCTCCGACTTTTGGATCTACTCATTACCCTTAAATTAGCTGTCAACGTGAAGGCCTTTCTAGTCTCAGTTCTTGCACATTGAATAGCTGAAATGGTAATGGGCTTTTTCATATTCGATCGAAACGACTCCAATAAATCACTTACATAGCTCACCGAGAACTCGTTCGCAATCGACGCTTGAGACAAAAGTACCTAGAATTAGAGCATCAAGAACAGTTTGGGTACTTTCAGCCCACAATATTGAATTGGACTTTTGGCCAATTAGTAGTCTCCTTACAAGGCGCTTCCAACAGTACTCGTATTCATCGTGCCACTGCCCGTTGGCCTTGTCACACGACGCTTCCTCTAATGGTTACTTATACCAATAGAGGTCTCGGACACCTGTCGGCGCAGCGAGGCCGAAATGCACGGTCAGCGAACACCTCTAGTCGCAAGAGAACAGACAACCAATCAATTTAGACTTTAATAGCTTGGTTAGCCGGTTTAGTAGTTTGAACTACCCGGATTGCTTAATATCAAATCCACAAATTTATTATCGTAATAATACAGTGAAGAGGGCGAATGTGATCATGTGTATATCCTTGCCAGGATTGATGTCGTATTGGAATGAGTAGGAAGTTGTAGACCATGTCTCTTGATCGGAAATGTGGAGAGGAAGAGATCTAGGTAATTCCATAAACATAGGGAGTAGCGGCTCTCTTTGGTTTCTGTTGTGTAGTATAGTCACACGCATGCAATAATATTAATGCCATTGTCTCTCATCGATGACGAAATAGAAATAAGGGTGGCTTTATTTTACTCGTAATGAGTGGTTCTAGGGAAATGAGATTTCTCGTGCTTCTGTGCTCAGTCAAGCTGGAAGTGACTGCTCATGCCCATCTCCACTTGGATAAAGGCCAAAGACTGATACTTCCGTGGGCTTTAATACTAATACGAACAATCGCGGGTGTTTCACATGTGGTCCTCCTTTACGGGTTAATAGATTTTGCAAATATAATCCTACACGACAGCTATGACTCCTGCTAAGCGCTACAGCTGCAGGAAGAGTCAAACCCATGCATTCAGCTCAAAAAGGAATTGCTTCTTCTAAATATCGGTGACCGGTTTACAGAGGGAATTGAAATTGTGCGATTTCTAGTAATGTAGACGAGAAATCCACGATTGTTTTGGAACTACACTACTCACTAGATTCATCGACGGGATGGGTAGATCCTTTCCTTGAATAAAAATCATTGAATATAAATAAATTCTATCGGAACCAATCGGTAACACTTCCTATATTCCAATCCTATGATCAATCGATGACATGGGAATGACAAGCAACATAAAGGAAATGCTATGCCAGACAACCTGATAATGCAACCGAGAATATTGATAATTAGAAGAGAGAGCAGAATAGGACAGAGTTCGGGAGAATGGCAATTACAATGCTGCCGTGAAAAAGACTCCTGCTCTGAGATATTTGGCCTTTAGGCTTCGTCGGAGTGTCAAACGAAGTAGCTATAGCCGGAAGGTCTTTTGTAGGTCGGAACCCATCTTCGTTGGAGGGCCGCAGGTTGACGAGTCCTTGATGAAGACCGATCCCATATAGTCTTCAGGGTAGATCACAGTTGATAAAAGCTGCTTACAGGTACATCTTGAGTCAGAGTTACAGGAGCCATGATTTCTTGCAACCTATCAATTGACATCAGGCTGTTATTCAGTGGGATTTGCGTTTTCCATTCAAACAAAGGAGTTGACTTCGCTTAGATCCGAAGCATTGAACACTTTAGCCTTTCGGTAGTTTCAGAGAACACAACGTGGTGAGGCGGCCCTGAAACTCTCGAGAAGATATTAGTTAAGCTATAAGTGGGCGACGGCAGAATTTCCTGGACGGAATCTCTATGGTAGTTTATTATTGAAGTCGAACAATATACTGTTCTACCTCCCCTCCTTTGATCATGCTGAAATATTGCCCATTCAGTTCAAACCTTTCCACGTGTTGCAAAAGCCGGTCACAATCTCTCGGAAATTTTAACCCCCACTTCTTCTGAGCGACAAGGAAGTCAATCGTCCCATCCTTGGTGCTCGCCTCGATCGCAAATTCAGGAGACATTACAACACGGCCATCTAGCAAAGGAAATAAGCAGCGGTAGAACTCATTTTGGTATTGGTCTCCCAGGGGCAGGATATTATTGCCTGCCAGCGAACGTATGGCATCTGATAGCTGACAAGGTTGGAAACACTTAATAGCATTGAGTGCCAATTGTAGGGAAGCGTCATAATCAAGTTCGTTGTCGGGACGTTCCTCCGAGGAAAGACGCTGACGATGCCTAGACTATTGTGTTGGCAAGTGGTATGAAACATTTTATAGACCATGCACCTACCAACAGTGGATTTGATTTGCGAATATAAAGTGTATATCCCGTTTGATTTCTCTGCGTGGAGCCACCCATGTGCTCAGATGTTCCCAAGAGCTTGTTTCAATCTGCTCGAAGCTAAACCCATAGATCCTGTCGAAAACAATAGTTTCTCCAGGACACTGGTAGGACCATGCTTTTGTATTATTCGCGATGGAGGTAGGCCTCTGGCAAACGGGGGATTCTGAAATTGTATGGGATCACTGAAAAGAGCTTTGCTTGTTGTTGACCAGTCGATGGGTTGACAGCTCCGTACAATGTCAGAAAGCGCCTATTGTGGAGGGCATTAAGATTAGTAAATTGGTCGGCGGTACATCCAAACTCTCAACTCCAGGACAAGGCTTGCCGGTATACCATTCAGAATATGCGTGAGAAATGTAATCGGCTCTACATGTCCGCTGTTGCTCAGGAAGAATCTTTGCTTCAAGCCCTGTGTTAGAAAGGTCTACAGTTTGGTATGATAGTTGGCGCATATCGTTCCACGGCCGGCCTCATCAGCTCCATCTTCATCGAGCAGCAGACCAACAGGTTTCTAAGGCGACATGACACTCTCCTCCGGTCTGAGCGATATTTGCTGCTCAGCGCCGAAAACCACCAGCGTTTTCACATATATCTCCTGCTTAAAGCCGGTAAAATCCTTGGTTGGAGAGCCATAAGATATGAAGAGAACGATGTACGCCTGGGACGCTGGTTCGACGGCCTTGAACAGGTCAGCCCATAACTCGTCGTCCCAATAAGATTGTTGGGCCTCGTTGAGAAGGAAGTAACCTCGATATGTCAGCCAGCGGCGGCCATGAATACCAGTTTGTTTTTCAAGATAAGCAGCTTAGCCATTTGTACTACGAGCTGATTCCATCTTCCAACCCGACAGAACGTAGATGGAAGTCGCTCGGTCGCATTTAAGCAATTTATTGACCATTAGATTCATGATAGTCGCCTTACCTGAAGTAGGGGTCCCGTGAACTCGAATAATGTGGAAGCTTTTCGCTCAAGCAATGAGTTCGGCGACCAACTTTTTCCGGGGGACAACATGAGACTCAATGCCTGGAGAAACCAGCACTCACCTTGCCATTTGTTTCAACCGTAGGTTGCTTACTTATAGGTTGAGTGATCTACACCGGTGGAAGCTGGAACTAGGAAGATCGAGAGTGGCTACGGGGTAAGATTAGCCGCAGAAGATCAACGATGTTAGAAACTAATAGTAATCAAGGTGAAAGGACATTGGATGCGAGCATTTATCACATCCTACTTGATCCGTCAACTCATTGAAATGTGAAATGAAGGACCCCGAGGTTAACCCATCAAGGTTTTCACGAGCAGTGAATCTGAACATTACAATCATCGAGACATCCGTCTTCGAGCGACAAGATATCAGATGTGGACCCTAATCAAGCTCTAGTTCCTGAATCTTAGAACTGCAAGAGACGCTGTATCTATTCATATAGCCAGATAAGCTATTGATAGTAGTATGTCCAAAAGGAGTCCAGATAGAAGTGCGTTGGTGACCTCTTTGCAGCATAGTAAAGAACGACTCAAAATGAATTAGTATAGTAGTCTTTGACTTTAGCAAAGAGAAATTTCTAATTTGAATGGGTGATCGGGTAGGAGGCCGTATATAGGACATGTTGCTCCCAAATGTCATGAAACACTGTCGACTGAAAGGATTCGAAAGAGGCTGACCCATGAATAATAGCTAAAGAACTGTAAATTTAAAAAAGAAAAGAATCTATGGAAAGGGTTCGTTTGATACATGCGGTCAATTTGATTACCTTTGGTATTGCACTGACATTCTTTCTAGATCCAAATCTCTTCGGACTCTCGTGAAAGAATTCAACGCAGCCGGCTCTAGATGAAGGCGAGACGCCTGTAATCAGTACTAGTGCCGTATCACAGCCATTTCCCGTGATTGCCGTTGAGAAGCTTTGACTATCTCTGGCTATTCTTTGAAAAACAAACCAGGCTTTCGCAAGTTCGACGGCATGTTGATGTCAGGATCGGCTGCACAGATCGAGTGCTTATCATACCTTTCTTTGCGTGTAATTAACCGGTTTCTTCGCATATAGCGCTCACCTATTCTTTGGGATGTTTAAAACCGGTTTGATCGATGCGGCATCTTCTGCATATCTCATACTCACTGGATGCAGGAAGCGTAACTGCTTCGGCTAGCGATATCCGGATCGGCAACTTCATGCAAGGTAATCGACGTTTTCCTCGGTAGGGTAGTACGGAGCTCGGTAGAGAACTAAAGGAATACTTCAATTTGTACTGTATGTAATATAAGCGGTAGGATTCCTTGCATTTGGTAGGTGTAGTTATCGGAGGATAGTCTAAACTCTAACAGGCACAGCCGGCATGGAAACTAAGTGATAAGTTTAGTGTGAGTACACCTTAAAATCTGAGCTGATTTTATTTTCTAGTACTAGTCAAGATCTTTAGGGGTTCGAGCCTCGGCTGCCGAGTGCATAGAGCATGTGCTGCGGCTACATATATAAGTAGGTAATAATACTAGCAGGTACATACGTATTATGATTGAATAAGAGCTAGAGTAGGTACATTACAGTAGTAGGTCGGGCACCACTGTTCGGACTCGATACGGTCTGCCAATGAGAGGCGTGGCTGGCCGCTTCTTTTCGGTGTTCCTTTAATTTACGATTATTGTGAGAAGGATCATCAGTGACCAAGCTAGTGAGAGTCAGGTGACTCTGGAGAAACACTTTCTCCGGTGCCACACGCTCGCAATTATGTAACTAGATGATAAGCCTGTGAAAAGGGAGGAGAGAATCTCGATGCGAAAAACCAATGACGCCGATATGCTTTGGTTGGTCACACTTACTAATGATATGATACTATGATACAATGTATGACATGTAGCTCTATGTAGGAAGGAATTCCTCAGAGCTTAGTACATTCCAAGTCCATGTATCATCTACCTTGCCAATAAGCACATCACTAGCCACCTAAATAGAGAGAGACCCAATTGATCCTATATATTTCCACAACATATCACAATTAACCTATGTTGATATAGGTAGAATATTATTATGATAGGATAATACAAGCTAAGTATAAACAAACACCTTGTTGAGAAGCCAGAACTAGACCAGACTGATCAAGTAGAACTAGTAGAACTAGTAGAGTGATAAATGGTCTTATTATTTATTTATTCTATTTACCTTTTTCGCGATCCATGGACGGAGAAACGTGGGGAGATTTTCTTCCCCGTTCCACTGGATCGGAGTTGATCCACTTTGACTCTCTTACTTAGTATTAGTAACTCTTAACCTCAGTCACGTTGATGAGGAGTTTAACTATAGTTAGTAGTAGTTTGTAGTTTGATACTATGATATACCATGGTATGATAGTCGATAGTATGATAGTACCCCGACTAAGCAACAGTACCTGAGACCGCAAGAGAGACGAGAGAACCGAAAAGAACGAGACTAGACTCCGGCTGGGACACTTGGATTGCTCCATCCGGACCTGGAGAACATCTGATGACGGGAATGAACTGAGGACACTCGGGAAAACTCCGCATCATGCAGATCAATAATAATAAAGAACGGAAAGGCATTCGCTCTCGATCCGGTATGTCTTACCTGGTTGTTCTTGATTGATGTTGCTTCTGTCGGCCGATCTATGATAGTCGCGTCCCCACGGCCTCGACCTGACCTCCCTCGACCTGGCCTCCCACTACATCTGATACATTCATACTACCATAGCGATCCATCATGCGATGTACTACAAGTCGTCATGTATTACCGACTCCGCTCCTCCTCCGCCCCCTCCTCTCCACCCCCTCGCTCTTCCCTCCCTTCTTTCCCCTCCGTTTCCCCTTTCCATTCGCTCTCTTTCTCCACAAGACACGCCCATCATTACCGCCAGTGCATCTTGCTGACCCCTGATAACCTTCTTGGGCAGGCTGCTGGACCTGTCGAGAAAGGAAGATCAAGTGTGACGAAACTCACCCCATCTGTCAACGATGTAGCATAGGGAAACGCACCTGCGACTACAGTCCACGGGATCCCCCCCGTCGCCCAACGACGATACGTCCCCTTCGTCCCTGGACTGATTTGGGAGCAGGTGGTGCCTCTCCAACAGCGGGATCTGGGGTGGGAAGCGTTGGAATCACCCCCCCAGCCTCTCTCACCTCTTTTCCAAGCTCGGGAGTCCATGGATCGATACACTCACCAGGATCGCCGTCCACATCCCAGGAGGGATCGGTCCAGACTCCGCCCACACCGCTCGAGTCAGAAGGCGGTCAGGAACAATATAGACTTATCTCTAATTCGTATGATAGTAGCCCTCAGAGGGTACAAAGCAACTCACCCGCCGCGTTGACTCCAGAGGCGCCTCTGAAGAACTTACTGCCATCCGGCCTAGGGGAACTCCACGGAAATACACCTCAAGAGAGAAAGATTCTCCACCACTTCAAATCCAAGTTCTTATCTACCATGCAGACAAAGAAGGGCAATTATTCCTTTGTGGCTGGTATCATGCATATTTGTCAGTCGAGTGGAAGTCCCGTCCTCATGCACATGATGCTGGCGATTGTCGGACACCAGGCCTCCGGACTGGATGAAAGTAAGGACGATTCGATTTATGCCGTCGAACAGTACCGAAAGGGTCTGGAAGGGTTTGCCTCCTTGGTTGGATCCGGACAGTATGAACGTCACACCCTTTTGGCTGCATTCTGGATCTTAATCCAGTTCGAAATGCGGTTTGGAGAAAAGCCTGGGGATATTTCCCGTCATTTCGACGGTTTCAATAGTGTCCTCCTGCTCCATGGGCCGAGCTTACTTCCACAGTTGATCGATCCTTCGAGAAGAAATCCCGACTTTGACTTGTCCCAGATCGAATTCCAGCGGCCTTTCAGGACCCAGCTTCAAGAGCACAAAAACGTTGTCAATCGGCTGGGGTTATGGATAGCCTACCTGGACGCCTGCGCTGCCACTTTTGACTTAGGTGGCTCCGTCATGGCTACCATTCAACATAAATATCCCGGATCGATTGAGCGGATCTTCAGTCACTCGAGAAACGCACTGAAGGAGTTATGGGGCACTGATTACCCCCGCGAGCAGGAGATGGACGATATCCAGAACCGGCCTGCATTCGATTTATTCCACCATGGCCACATCTTGAGGTTTAAAGTAGCGGAACTGCGCCGGGATACCAGCACGGGACACACGCGCGCAGAAAAGACACGGGATCTCCTGACAGAGATCAACAATATATCGGAGGCAAGTTCTAATCTTTGACTTTGTTGTTCAGTGTTCCGCCATTCTCGATTCAAGCGCAATTTGGTCGACGACACTGACCCCTTCCCGTTGCGACCAGCAATATGCGTCCCTCATATCCGTCGTGGAGGGTCGAGATCCCGGTCGCACCCCTCCATCGCGATTAGTCCTCAACCTTCGGTTCATCGTGGCTTTCTTTCATGCTGTCGTCCTGGAATTCCACCGAGTGGCGTACTTCCACTCGTCTCTATCTCCTGAAGGAAAGCACGCAGTAAAGAGAATCCTCGATCTGGCTGTGGTCGTCCACGAATGTGAAGGGAACGATTCGCTCTCGCGTCTGGCTTGGCCGATGTTCGTAGCTGGTGTGGAGACATCGGACCGAGTCCATCAGAACTGGCTAATGGAGCGACTGCAGGGTCTCTATGGATACGGAAAAAATATAGTGAGGGCGCACCGTCTCTTGGAGGCCGTGGTTAAGCATCAGAGAAATAACCAGGCGCGTGTTGATTACTTCAAATGGTTCCGAAGCGGTGAATTCGAGCAGTTCGTGATGGTATGAAGCTCTTTAGTTTCGCTAGGGTGTCCTTATCTATCAAAATTTACGGAAGCTATCTACCGACCAGAGCTACACACTCGTGCAAGTTTGACAGGCGTTCTTGGTCTAAGTTTTCGGGTTCCTACATGGACTTGTTCGATTGCGTGGTTTCGGTATCAGAGTCACAAATAATGTTTTTCTTTTTTTTTTCCTTTGATTTATATTTATACTTCCTGTCCCAAAGTTCTTCACGCTCTGGGACATGGGATTCATGTCTAAAACCATATATTCCTATATTTCCTATATATATATATATCACGGGAGTTTGGTTTGATTTTCTCTTTTTTTCAGGAGAAAAAGAAACAAGGCTTGGATACATAACGATACAATCTATTGTTACTATGTACATCACTGAGCCAGGGCTTTTGTTCACGTATTCTTTACTCCCCAGGTTGTCGTGATTGGAGGTTGAGAATGTATCACAATCTGGCATGGAACTGGTGCTGAGGATGTTTAGATGGTCATTTTCACCGACCTAAGAGGTGGGGTGATTACATACCTGTACGTAGGATGGCGAAGGAGATGTTTAAGTCGAGGCATGTATCATCCATACTATATGACGACCCAGTCGCCAGCGACTACAGCCAAAAGCCCTCCGGAGGTCGTCGATGCTCTCCATGGGGTCCCCAGCCATCTATTTATTAGGGTCTTTAAATTACAGAGATGAAAGGCAGATTTAATACTCATTTGAAACCCAAGCAATATCTACAATAATATCATAGCTAGGTATAGAAGCAAAAATTCGGATAGCTTGGAGAGTTCCCTCAAGGGAGCCGAGGCCGACATTTCAGAAGGGCTTTCTGAGTTCAGCTTGCAGTTGAGAGATCAGCCTCAACACAGGAATACAGTCCCTATATTATTATCATATCATAGTATTGATTCCCCCACGGAAGTTGCGAAGAGTTAGACGGGGCCCTGGTACTCAATTGATGGCTGACCATCCTCCAGAACTCAGCTTCAAATAACGTTGGTCGAATCGAAATACTCCTCCATGTATCCATCATATGTCCGAAGACCAATATCATAAGTAGGTAGTAATTAATAGGAGAAAGTATCATTAGTAGCATTCGGTTGCGAAACGACGTCCAAGTGTATTTTAGCAGCCTTCGAAGCGACGCCTTTGCTTTTAGTGTGGACACTTATCATCATTAGTACGGTATACTATAAGTAATTCTACGTAGTCTATTTCCGGATTCGAACACGAATACGAATAATTCTTATATCATCCTATGATATGGATGTCTTCTACATACTATATATCACGAAAGGAAAAAAATGGGAAAGAATAACTATGACTAATTTGTAGACTACGTATGTAGAATATATATGTCGAATATGTATGTCGAATATGTATGTCGAATATATATGTAGATATTTATATAGTACAGTACATATGCAGTCATGCCATCATTCGCCATGACGGCCAAGTCCGAGAATTCGAACCGACTCTTGGCGTTAGGCCGAAAATGGCTGGTGGCCTGAGGAATGCAGAGCCGGCGGATCCAGGGAACGGGATTGGATGAACGTCGCACACGGACCCGCTTGGGATTGAACAGCCGAAGGAAAAAAAAGGAAGGAATGAATCGTATGATATGATCTACATCAGCTCCGATCACAATCCAGGATCCCTACTTCCTATTAACAAGTTATATTCCAACTTTTACAACGATCAGGAATGGCCGCCGGTGGGCGCCCTCCCCCAGTAACGGGACCACTGACAGCCATGAGCGAACATCGGCTCGCTGTCCCCTGCGCGGAGGAGACCAGACTTAGCGAGATAGTTGATTCAAGGATTGGGCAAGTAGCCGATGATCTGAAGAGGGTCAACCGGACAGTAAGACCCATCCCTCGTGGCGCCCATCCTGGGCAACTGAGTCGAAGGAGACTCGAAATGGCTTATCATCCGCTTTCTTACTAGATCTGGGACAATCCAGAGTTGTGCTACAAGGAAGTCATTGCTCATGATACTCAAGTAAAGTTCCTCCAATCGCTGGGGTTTAAGGTGAAACCCCATGCATATGGCATCCAGACGAGCTACGAGGTTGAATTTGGTTCTGGCGGCCGTCTCATCGTCTTCAATGCGGAGTATGACGCTCTTCCGTTTGCAGACCCCGGTCCCCTTCATGCCTGTGGCCATAACCTCATCGCGATCTCGGCCCTGGTTGGTTTCCTTGGCACAGTGGCCATCCTCAAGGCTCGCGGATCGCCTGGCCGGGTCCGCATCCTAGGGACGCCAGCTGAAGAAGGGGGTGCTGGGAAGGTGAAGCTCCTCGATGCGGGAGCCTATGAAGGCGTTGATGTTTGTCTCATGGGCCATCCAGCCCCGAAACAGATCCAGGGGGATAGCTACACTGGAACCGCCGGACATCGGACGATCGCCCGCGCTGCACTGACAGCGGACTTCTATGGAAAGCCTGCCCATGCGGGGGGAAATCCTTGGGATGGCATCAACGCACTTGATGCATTGGTGACCACGTACAATAGTGTCTCGATGCTCCGCCAACAGACTCGGCCCGAGGAGCGGATCCACACGGCGTTCCTGAAGGTGCCTGAAGTGATGAACGTCATCCCTGATCACACCAGAGTCTCGTTTGGGACGCGAAGCCCGACCTGGACTAGGGCAAACAAACTGCTAGAAAGAGTCATCGACTGCCTGAACGCTGGTGCACTAGCCACTGGCTGCAAGATCGAATATTCCAGGTTGGTACAGCCATACACGATAAGTTACCTCCCGTAGCATCCTCCATCCTACTCTAAATCCCTGTTCTTGTAGCCAATCTCAACCCATTCTCATAATACACAAGCCCTAACGATACTTTTCTTTTCCCCCCTCGCCAGGGTCCCGGGATATCTCGACCTCCGTCTCAATACGACCCTTTGTGCCCGCTATGCCCACCACATGGGGGCCTCCTGCGGTGAACAGATCCGGCCGGTGACGGAAGAGTATATGACAGCGTCAACCGACATGGGTAAGTTTTCCTTCGATTCTCAAGGCAACCTAGGTTCTTGTTATGCTTCCCAGCTCCCATCCATCCATATTGATCCATAAATGAAAAAAATTCATCGAAACCCAATCTAGGCAACGTTTCTTACGTTGTACCGGGGCTACATCAATTCTTTGGGATTCCCTCCCCCGATGATGTGGGCGGCCACCATCCGGCCTTCGCGAAGGCAGCTGGAACGCCTGAAGCGTATGAAGCTGCCGTCCGGTCTGGGAAGGGGATGGCCCTGGTGGCTTGGGACGTTCTGGCGGATGATCGAATCATGCAGGCCGTTCGAGACGACTTCGAGGCGGATAAGCTGTCAAGATGATATAAGAATTACGTACCGCCTTCTACATACTATACGTACATATATGATAGTACTATCGATCTCATTTTCAATGTCATGCTCGGGGTACCATAGTAGTAGCTTATTCCATGTGAAGTCGGTGGAGATTTGAACTTCTGTCATACCTACCATCTTCAAAAGTTACGTCTTCCTAACTACAAGGAGCTAAGTCTGAGCTATTCTTCACGAATCCTGGGCAGTCGGTCCTAAACTATCGAATAGAACGAACGGTTATACGTCGCAGGAGCTCGAGGGCCGCAACAAATTCTCCTCGCTACATAATTCTAGAGGAATTATGTATGTAGTATATCAATCTCTAGGATATAGCACTGCAGTGATCATTGATATAACTTTTCCATATCATACCATAGATTTTAGCTGTTCTGGACATACATACAGTACACAACCTATGGATAAGGCTGGCAACGATTTTTAACAACTATCTCGAACGAACCGAAATGCTACACCATTCTATACTGTATATACATATGATATATAGTATATAACTTATATATAGTACCGACATTAAAAAAATATACATAGTTCATTGAATTATTGTCTGTACCTTATCTTATGTGTGATGATAGCTGTAAGTAAGTAACTAACTAACTACTAACTCACTGACTACCCATCATCATCATAATAAAAGTACTGTAATTAGGTATGTAATGTACATGCATACGGTAGTAGGTAGGTTTTCCCAACGTATCACATCACAATATCCGGCTTCAGCAACCTACCTTCTCGAGACATGAGATAAATAATAATATTTTGGGGATCTACCCTCCCATACTCACTAACCTAACCATGTAAACATACATGTACGCTTACAGCTGAGCTGACAGAGCATTAGTGCCCTAGGTAGTAAGCAGAGACTTGCAGGTTTGTATGTAACTGTACATTACCTACCCACTTCTGCCCCCCCAATATATAGCACCTCCTACATACAGTACATACATGTAGGGATGGGATTATTAGGTAAGTGAGTTATTAGTCAATTATCCAACTAAGTGCACAGCAAATCAAGACCGGGCTGTTTGTGGCTATCACATCATATCAGATAGTTATGATTATGATGTAGTTGCCTCTTATCTTTCCTGTTTCTGTGCCCGGCCTAATACCTCGTCTCCCTAACTCGACCCCCATCCATATTGGGCAGGTGCAGGCTTGAAACTATGTAAGTGGTAACCTAGGTAGATAAAGTGGAATACTATCGATGAGAATACTAATACTTGAACTCGCCCCTCCTCGGGGTGCCGGAGATTGATGGAAGGAGAGTAATAAGTAGAAGGGGCTTATTGAATCCGAGATGCATGGGGAATTCTACCCTTTACGAAATTTCATTACGTTCTATGAAATTTGTGCCTGGACAAACATCAAGCGCTGGCCGCGCCTGATCTATAGGGCAAAACTTATACGAATAACTAACATTTGAAACGTTCTACTAAATGTTGGGCTAATCTTTATGTCAAGTTTTGGATTTCATCACACATTTGAGTATGGAAAGTCATCTATGACTGCTACTCAAGAGACAAGGAAGCAACTGGAATATCGGTAGAAAGGGGAAACTGTAAAAAAAAAACCCCCAAAAAGAAGAGGCGACTTAAAACATAGAACAAGCAGAACCGGGGATGGCGGATGGTAACAATTTCGGATGTTTGTAATGATTTGATAAATGAACGATCGTAATAATAAAAGGATGAAAGGACCACAAACTCGTTGTCTTGTGACGTTGAAAGAAAACACCCTGCATGGTTGTCTCGACTAGGCTTTAGGGAAACAAATGATATCAAGCACTGATATGCGTAAGGGAGATTCTTAGAGTAGACGGGAAAAGCAAAATATTGATAATATTCATGCCTTTAAAATGTGTGAGCTCGGTAAATTTGCCATGGCTACCTGACTGCATACGCTCAACACACCCCAATAAGCCGGGCTGAAATAGGGAGAGATCTAATAGCCCCTAGATCTCCCACGATAGCCAGTTTAGCTCAATGCAGACTGGCAATTGTATGGATTGAGCTCTGCTAGATGCTTCCAAGCGGGGGTCCAGGGCTCGTCTGCTATTTCGCAAATTCTTTCTGCTTTTTTAATAATATCATTTCGATAGCCTGATCTAACTGTCGTTGAGCGCCGCTAGCACAGCAGCAACCGCTATTGCTTCATAGGAAGCTCAACTATAATAGGGAGGGAGGGGTGAAGCACCCCGGCCATATGTGTTTGAACTTATTTGTCCGTCGCGTCAAGCCACATAGGGAGGACTCTTTGCGTCTTAAACGAGATGTTGGCGAAGATGTGGATTCGCGATGCCGTAGGTGATGTTCATTACTGGATGAGCCAGATCAAACTAGTTCATGAACTTGGACCTCTGAGTTCAGCCCAATTGCATGCATAATAGCTAGTGCTAGCCGGTGCACAGAGCAAAAAAGGACGCTCGATACTCAGTCATAGTTGCCGCCAACCTGGCTGGCAAAAGCAGTTGAAACACTGCGGGCGTCGTCATCATCGTGGATATGACTGGAAAGCCCACGTGGAATGCGAATGCTGGCAGCGCTTCCTCCGAAGATGCTTCCATTATCATTCACCCCCGATTTATATGGTTCGCGACCACCGGATTCAACATAACGCTTTAGTCGATCAGATTGGCTAAGGCTCGGTTGTTTGGTCATATCATTGATAGTCAGGCCAGTAAGACTAACGCCTCCTTGACCGGGACCTTTCCCATCGACAACACTTCCCGCTACATCGGACTCCGTCGCAGCAACAGACTCCCCAGCGACACTGGATGCTCCCTTACCCCTAGCGCCATTGGTTCGGCGAACACCCGGAAGAGCTGGCCAAGATTCCGTGAAGTTTTGGAACATGGGTGGATAGCCGGAAGGTATGCCAACGCCACCAAGAGCGGAAGAGTGAACAGAAGAGACATCATCGGGGATATACCCAACTACGGAGCCGGAATCATGATAGTCATTTCGGTGAGCACCTCTCCCATTCACCATGCCACTCGCCATGTTCGATGCGTGATTGTAGGCCATTTGGAAGCGCTGGGGGCCTCGGTATGCCTGTTTTGGACGGCTGAACTGAACAAGAGACTCTTGAAGGTTAGATAGAGGCCCTTCCACTAGACACTTTCGTTCCTTGAAGTGGAGCAGCAGGTAATTCCACAGGGAATGTTTGGACAGCACTTTTGGGTTACCTAAGATAACAAGGCCGTACTTTGCCCTGGTAAGAGCAACATTAAGACGGCGAGGATCGCTGAGGAAACCAATACCTTGGTGATCGTTGGAGCGTACGCAGGACAAGACGATGAAATCTTTCTCTCGTCCCTGGAAAGCGTCCACCGAGGCTACCTCAATTTCCTTGTAATTCTCCTTCTTGAAAGTTCCATTTGCTTGCATTGACTGAACAACATAACTACGCTGGCCTTCGTAGGGGGTAATGATACCTATATCCTGCGGTTGCACGCCTGCCTTGAAGAATCGGGTCACGATTTTTTCGACATTTGCCGCCTCCGTCCTGTTCAAATAGGATGTCCCTGATGCTGAAATCTCCTCGTTTCCAAGATTTGACCAGAACATCATCGGATTATCTGCCACAGGCCAGGGAAAATCGACATCACGGCGCAGGCGCTGTGCCATGGAAACACCATTCTGCAGAGAGCCTTCATAGAACATGTTTGATGGGAACTCAGATAGGCAGGGATGCATACGATACTGTACGTTTAAACGGATAGGCGAACAGCCCAGAATGACAAGACGCTCAAAAAGCGATTGGTTGAGACCAGCCTTGGCGGCCTTCTTGTTCATGATGACTGGGCCGAGTTGTTGATGATCGCCAACTAGAACGACTTGCTTGCAGCCCAAAACAAGCGGTATCATGCACTCGGGCTCCGCAGATTGTGTCGACTCGTCAATAAGAACGGTTCGGAATCGAAATTTCGCAAGTCGAGGGTCACCAGCGCCAACACAGGTACAACAGATGACGTCGGCGTTCGTGAGGATCTCACGTTCCGCAGAACGCGTGAGTTGTTTGAACTTCTTCTCGTCCTGACTAGACAGCTCTCCCAATTCGGCTTTCAACTGGTTCAGTTTGACGAGTTCGATATTGCTATCGTTCATGCGAACTTGCTCATGTAGGGAAAGGAATCTGACGGGAGACTCGACATCTTCGCGGGATTTGGCTGTCACACGCACAGTCTTCAAGCCGGTCCTATGGATACGTTCACAGAGCTGGTCAACTGCGACATTGGAAGGGGCACAAACTAGAACCTGGCCACCATTTATCTTTGCGAGGTGATATATAATCGTGGCCGACGTGACCGTCTTGCCCGTGCCAGGAGGGCCTTGAATAAGGCTAAGAGGCTTCTGTAAGACGCTTTTAACTGCATTGATTTGACTTCCGTTAAGCTCCGGCAGGCCAGGGACGCTGAACTTCTTTGGCATTTGAGTCTTCATCGGCGCTGCTGCGACTTCATGGCCGAGGAGACGGTGGAAAATGTACCCAGAAACGCTCATTTCGTCAACCGCAAAAGTTTTCATGGCGAGTTGCATACGATCGAAAGAAGTGGCCTTCCATACGTAATCCACAGTAAAGTTATGCGTACATTCTGTAGGAACAGATTTGTGATCTCCTTTTGAACGTAACTCTATGGTTACCTCATCAGACTGATTGTTCGGAATCTTGATGACGTATCCAACGCCTTCCCATTTTGGCCGCAACTCGCCGGTGTACTTGAGCCGCATCTCATCACCGACTGCCAATTTCACGTCACCAAGCTCCAGCTTTGGCAAAACAAAGCTAGCTAGATGTTTGTTGTTCAAACCAAGATCCCATCGTACCACCAACCCATCTTGGGATTGGGCCTCCTTCAATTTCCTATCGTAATCTGCTTCGATCTTGACGAGAGGTCCAAACACATTTTGATACTGGAAGGCGTCATCATAGCGCAATAGAACTGCAGCGGGTTCATCGTCAACGCTATTTGCCCTTTCCAAGTCCGCAACAGTGGCATTTGCGTTATCTTTCCACATTTCTTCTAACTTCGCAATCATTTGTGGACTTAAGTGCCGAGCTCGAAGTTGTTCTTGATCTGACGGCGCAGCTACAAGCCAATGCAAGAACGAGCGGTCTTCGATGAGAGGTTGCCAGCGTGAGGTGTCCCAATTCATATCTTTTGAGGATGGCATCGCAGCGCAAGGCTGGCGACATAGAAGAACAACGACTGTATCGGATTTTGCGGGGATGAAGCCCAAAAGAAAAACATTCTTAGTACCACAGTTATAGCACTCCAGAATAGTGTCCCCAAGCGGCGAGTTAGGATGTAGCTGCACTTCCTTATGCCGGGCGCGGACCAGGTGATTGATGATATGAGAGGAGGAGGTATTACCACGCGCACTGCAAAACCATTTGCTGCACGCAAGACATTTGACGACGCTGCTGGGATTGTGAATCCCACAATACCTGAAGCAAAGATAGTTAGACATTGTGGTAAAGGAATCTGATGATCAGCATCAAACTCACGCGCATGCATACGGGGGAAGTTCCTTCTCCTCTTCCACCTTGGTCTGCCTCTTTGCATTTCCCCCGACCGGAACACTCGCCAAACTCTCCAGGTCGTCGTCGTCAAGGCCTTCGGACCCTTCATCATCGTCATCATGCCTTCGTCTTTGAGCAGGAGTCGTCATGCTTAGAACACTCTCGTCAGGATCTAGAGTCGAAACATTATCACTAGTGTTGATGGTCCGACCAGAGTTGGAAATCAGGTGATTTCCCATATGAGTGAAAGCATCCATAGTCGTATGATCTATCCGATTAAAGCAATTCGTCTATATCGTTGCTCGTTGACGCAAACTTCTTCTGAACGACGACCATCCAGATGCTGTTTCCGCCAACTCCCTTAGAAGCTTGTTTGATACCAAATTATCATATGGCTACCAGGGAATCAATTTGGTATCCGGTATGTAGTTATGCAGTAATACACGGTGTAAGTCCGCAAGTTCGATTTAGGAAGAGACGACCCCAATATATACTTCATTCGGTAAACTCCAGGAAGAGGGGGAATTTGATTCCGTACAACCTCCGCGTCGCTCCGGTAGGGATGTATATTAGTTCGATGAGGTTGAATGACTCGATGTGGCAAGTTGCCGGTGACTCTGCAAGAGTTGATGGCTGCAATCCTCAAGCACTATATTATCATGTCATAAGAAATACTATCAGACATGTAAGTACTTGTCAACGCACCTAAATACATGTGTAGTACTTAAAATAAAGACGCGCGGGTGGGCGCAAAATCCCTTAATAATACGGTGGGCGCAACATGCCAGAGGTGCAAAGCAACTTTTGTGGCGGCAACAACCAAACAAATCTATGATAGTACGTTCTACATATCATAATGGTGGCGGAACGCCAAAACCTGACAGAAAATGGCGACCAACATTCGAAACACAATGGGGTCACCACAACTCGATAAAATTGAATGTAGATGCCGTGAATCTATCAATATATAGCTACTCTACAACTTACACCCTTAAACACCCGAATATCATTGGTGGAAATACGCTATTAATTCTCAAATGTCACGTGGTTTTGGTGGGAGAAAAATTAACACCCACAGTTATTACTATACCGTATTAGGAAAGGTACGAATTCATATTACTGTAATATTGCCGTATTTTTATACCAAGAATACAACGCTGTGCAAGTCGGAAGGTCAGTTTCTTCTATTCAGTTGACCCGTAAGTGATGCCCTGCCTGTAAAGCTCCATCTTTTTTAAACAGCTATTGAAGCAAGATAGAATTGTTCTGTTTTTGACTTGTGACAATGCTCAAGGAACGTTCTCTCTCAACCCATCATGATATATGTCGCAAATGTCATGAGCATGCCGTCCCAAGCGACACCAAAAATAACTCAATGTGATTTAGCTCACAATGAAGTTTTAGGTAAAAGATTGCTCTATGATGGCTAGATGCCCCCTGGATACGCTCTTCGATCTCACATCTCTAGGAACTAAATACGTAGAAGACATCGAAGCCCAATCTTTGATAAATGCGTTTGTGCATAAGTAATTGTAAATTCTTTAAAAATCAAGGTATTTGATTTCCGCATACGAAAGCCAAGAGAAGAGTTGATGATGACATGCCGGATATGGCAGGCGGTAGACCACGCCCACACCGCTTTTGTCATGCGGAACCCCCTGATGTATGTGGTAGTAGTGACTACGACTATCTTTGTGTCGAATGAATACATAGTAACTTACCATAATGATAGTAAGCATTTCTCAATTCATTTGACAAGATATTCAAATCCCTAACAAGATGCCAGCGCCGTCAAGCGCGTGAGCGGCGGGACTATCTCTACCGGAGAGCACTGCTTCTCCGCGATGCGTCCATCGCCGAAAAGCGCGCAAAACTCAAGGCTTCTCTCGCATCGGGAAAGCCGCTAGATCCGTCGATAGCAAATGATCAAATCCTTCGTGACGACTTTAAGTATGACGAGTCGCTTCCTTCGAGAACTCAAGATAAAAAGGCCTCCGACTTGCTAGACATCGATGATGAATATGCCCTCACATCCGGGATCATTGATCCACGACCCCTCATCACAACTTCCCGCAATCCCTCTGCTCGACTGAGCACATTTGCAAAGGAAATCCGTCTCCTTCTCCCAACCTCTATCCGTCTCAATCGTGGCAACCTTGTGGTTCCAGATATGGTGGCGAGCGCCAATGCTGCTGCTTTAACGGATATGATCCTCCTTCACGAACACCGTGGTACCCCAGCGGCGATCACAATCTCGCATCTCCCTCACGGGCCGACAGCCAGCTTTTCATTACATAACGTTGTTCTGCGAGTTGATATCCCAAATTCTGCTCGCGGAACCGTTTCGGAGAGCTACCCGCATCTGATCTTCGAAGGGTTCACAACAAAACTGGGTGCCCGCGTAGTTCAAATTCTCAAACACCTCTTTCCACCTCGAAACGATGGCAAGGTTGGTAGCAGAGTTGTTACATTTAGGAACAAAGAAGATAGCATCGAGGTGCGGCACCATGTCTTCGTTAAAACTGGATATAAGGATGTCGAGTTAGCAGAGGTCGGACCGCGTATAACAATGAGGCTGTTCGAGATCCGAGGAGGGACGCTAGAGAAAGGCTCGGGGGGCGATGTCGAATGGGCTCTTCCTCAATACACCAGAACCAGCAGAAAGAAGGATTATCTCTGAGGGCTTTCGTCCATAGTATATTTCCCCGCGGAAACGGATCTTCCAGCACTAAAAGCATGGTCGGCGTATTATGGTGTTTTGATAAAGGATTGGGGCATCCTCCTACATGTCAACAACTTCTAGGTAATTGATCATAAGAGCCGAATAGGCATATTTATGTTCCTACAGCCGATACTTATGGTAGGCAGAAAGTTTCTTAGCATTCGAAGCGGATACCTCATTTGGTACTACATTGTAATAGTCACCATCGTGATACATGGGCAGAGATGGGAATAAGTTATCGTTCCACAAGGAAGTCTCCATCCCTGGGGCTATCATATGGCCGTTGGTCCCAGCACTTAGCCGTCAACATCAAGACCCAAATTTAAAGCACCAGCTGAAGCTAGAAACCACTGAAAACTATCAAAACAAACCTGTCTCCCTTTGAACCTCGAGTAGTGGCTTGAAAAGCAGGAGAGCGAAAATGAAGGAGAATAGAGAGATTGCATGATTTGACCTTGGTGCCTTTTTTTTGCGGCTAGTTGTACACGGATGGAATGAACGGGGCAAGGTAATCTCCCGACGTTTTCATCGTGGACACTGGGACTCCTAGGGTACAGGTATTCAAGAAAAGAATTACTCGAGCCAACTCACGTACTTCATTCCTGCCATAAGGACTCGAGAATCCTTCTCAAGTACTTTTAAGTAGGGTCATTTGCCTTTACTTCTTGAGAAGTCTTTTCGGTAAGACTCTTCACTCAACAGAGATCAGATGAATCTTCTTATCTAGGTTATTACCTATGTTTGACAGCCGGTTTACCTAAAACGGCAGGAAACTTTCGGAAGCTGGATCCTCCTTTCGGTTATTATAGGATTGAGCAAGGCGATATAAGAAAATAGAGAATGTCAAAGCGATGGTGAACATTGAAGTTGCACCTACGACGGATTATCGCTGAGATATAGGACGAAAGTAGGTACAATATTCATCAATCATTTAATCTGAGTAAATAAATTCTTGGATCCGGCTGCCTCATAAGCTAACTCTATATCAAAGCATGGGGCATCATAGATAAGGCCATGATCATCTCCTAGCTTTCATCCTCGCGGCCTTTTCACTAAGGGTTTGATAAGCTGATTCATCTGAAGATGCCCTTCGCAGCTCTTACAAAAGTACGGATTTTATCAACATCCTGGGAACCTTCCGTTTCGACGCCGCTGCTTACGTCTATTCCGACGACCTTCCGCCCACTTTTTCCTAGTCCCAGTACTGTATCAGCAACATTGTCGGGGGTTAGTCCGCCAGCTAAGATAATACGTAGTCCATCATCACTTTCAAGAACTTTTTGAACACCCAACACGTCAAGTGACTGGCCAGAGCCCCCAGATCCAGAATCGAGCAACGGAAGTGTATGATAGGCTCTACGTGCGATACCAGTTTCACCAAGTGAGAATTTCCGTATCACGGGAACAGGTATTAGGCTTGCCCACTCTATAGGCTCAGAGCCGTGTAGTTGAACGACATCGAGCTCTAAGTTCCGTTGTTGCTCCAGAATGTAGTCCAGGGGTTGATTTGCGAAAACGCCAACAAGAAGAGCGTGTCTTGAATGACGTAGGAGATTAGAGGAGTAATCGAAATAGTCAATCGAGGACGTCTTCACCCGGGGGGACTGAGAGGGCTCTTGTGACGGGCGCGGTGTCGATTTTACCACCTGTGAGATTTGTAATGCAACATCATCCGAAACACGCCGCCTACGTCCTTCAACCAAAATGATGCCAATCAAGTCTGCGCCAGCTTCGATAGCAGCTCGAGCAGCGTCTGGGGACCGAGTACCGCACACCTTCACAAGGGGCGACAAGTAAGTAGAAGCGTTTTCAATATAGCGACCACCTAGTAGCTCAGCAATGAACGAGGCAGTGTCCGTCGCTTTCATCAGTGCCTCGCCGACT
The DNA here is from genome assembly GCA_019804575.2 of Pseudotulostoma volvatum. NCBI lineage: Eukaryota > Fungi > Ascomycota > Eurotiomycetes > Eurotiales > Elaphomycetaceae > Pseudotulostoma > Pseudotulostoma volvatum. The sequence goes on from JAHQZX020005307.1 coordinate 68,694, forward strand.
AAGATAGCTCGCACGCCATCCTTCTTATAGGTCTCAACATCATTGGGACCCGAAATTCCACTCAAAGCACAAACAATAGTTGTCTCGGGTACCTGATCCATCAATCGGCTAGTAGTGCCTAGATCAACCTCGAAGCTCGTTAGGTCACGGTTATTGACCCCGATGACCTCAGCACCAAGTTCAACTGCAACCCGCATTTCTTCCGGCGTGTTAACCTCAACGAGGGGCTCCATTCCCAGGCTGCGAGAATAGTGATAAAGCTTTTGAAGCAGTTCCAGACTGAGCATCTTCACAATGAGCAGAACCGTGTCAGCCCCAGCAAGCCGAGCTTCTAGGATCTGATACTCGTCGAATATGAACTCTTTGCGTAAGACTGCAGGCCGATTTGGCAACCCTTCCAGGCTCTGTCGAACAGCGCGTAAATCCTCGATGCTTCCCTTGAACCACTCTGGCTCAGTCAGGACAGAGATGACACTGGCACCAGCCATGGCATACCTTCTAGCTTGAACAGGGGCACAGGCGGTAGATGCGATCATCCCTTTGGATGGAGATGCTCTCTTAATCTCGGCCATCAATGACAAGCTGTATTGCGATTGCCTTAGACGGATAGGGAAAGATATCTGCGGTGGCGCGATACCAAGATCATATGAAGCCTGAAAATCTTCAGGCCGTTGCGATGGAATAGCCTTTTGAGCAGCGACCGCGATTCTGCGATGATCATATATCTTCTCCAGGATTGAAACCTTATCCCGCTTTGTCGGATCGGTTTTGACTGCCATCGGCTTTGCTGACTCGGTATTTAGACGTCGATTTTCTTCCCATGTTCCTCCCTTGAGTTTCAAGAAATTTTTGAACATTGTCCGTCCATGTTCAGTTAGGATACTCTCTGGATGGAACTGAACACCCTCCACAGTCAGTTCCTTGTGACGAACACCCATAATAACGCCTCTGGCGTCGTCTCCATCTAAGTTGACCCACGAAGAGACTTCGAGGCATTCAGGAATAGTCGAATGAATGCCAGCCAGTGAATGGTATCGGGTAACGGCCAGAGAAGATGGCAGACCTGCGTAGACGCCCTTTGAGTCATGCTTCAAGGTGGAAGTTTTGCCATGCAAAATCTCTCCAGTAACATCGACTTTGCCACCGAACGAAGAGATAATGCATTGCTGGCCCATACAGACACCGAATACGGGAATTTTCCCACCGAAATGCTGGATCGCGGCATTACTGATGCCAGAATCGGTGGTTGGGTGACCAGGGCCCGGGCTGATGACAAGCTGTGTTGGCCGCTTTGTAATCAATTCATCCAGGGTGATTTTGTCATTGCGAAATACGGTGACCATTGCACCTTCCAGGACCAGATATTGGTAGACGTTCCATGTGAACGAGTCATAGTTATCAATCAGAATGACATTGGAGGCACCGTCAATCATCGTAGCGCGGCTGGGGTGGTGGGGAGAATGATCAACTAATTCGCCATCCGGTGCGGTGGAAGTCATTGTGGGCTTGAGAGAAGGAGTGACGAGGGAAATAGATGACGTTGAACAATGGGAAAGTCTGATTTGACTCCTAACGGATTGATTACCCTCTAAATGTATATTATTATTGTCTTCCTGAAGATTTACTATCACAACTCTAATCATCTTGGTGTTCTCGGACAATATATATATATATATTCACTCTACGCTCACGTACCACAGAGCTTATCCTTTACAGTATAAACCGGCATTTTTCGTACATACCTGGTTTTGTCAGTCAGTCACATGATTCGGCTAACCGAGATAGGCTTGGCACCGGAGCGGAAGAACCTGAATTACGAGGTATGTGTTCTGTTTTATGTTATAGTATAGTATATAGTATAGTATGATGTAAAAGTGAACAAAAGTCATTCACCCTTTTTTGCCCTTTTTTGGGCCTTCAGCTTTTTCTCTATTAATTTTTAGGTAAAAAATGATAACAGCCTTGGAATAAACTTTCTAAGCTCCACTTTTTTCTTTTCCTATAGGCTATAACTAACCATGGCATTCGCGGGAAGCTATGTTAGTTAGTCTTTACGCCATGTTTTAGTTGAAAGTTTCATTAGTTTGTATGTTTTTGTCTGATATCTTCATCACTTACGTGATTTTGATGGTTTAGCGTTTTCCATTCTCCCTTCTTTCATTAGAGAAGAGGGCTTCTTCTCCTTTCGGATTAGACAGCACATGGCCTATAAAAGTGGCTATCTTCCATGTAGATAGAAGAAAATCAGAGTTCCTTTTCTCGAAAACCCTTCCTTTTTATCCATCTCTCCATAGCATCTTACGCTTCTTTCTATATAAGAATATACCTCTAGTTCTTGCACCTGTTTATCATCCATATACGGGGGGTCGTGAATATGTGCCAAAAGCAGGTTGTCCATAAAGAAATCTTCTGTCGGTCAGCCCAGACCGACTTCCACGCAAAAAAAAAGCGGAAGCTGAAAAGGAAATCTTTGTCTTGGACCGATGCACGCGAACTACGGAGGCGCTAAGATCAATACAGCATGGTTTGTAAGACTAGTACAAAAGCAGTTAGCTACTTATCCTACTTATAAGTTATAGGACAAACTCCCGCACCGTTCAGCTTTAGGCGGTCTGAGGGCTCCGGATTTTACCTTTTTCTCGGCGTTGACGGTTTTACACTCAAAGCCATTCTTATTTCCACTGGTCCAATTCCCATTTTCACTAAGCCTATTCAACACCGAATCCGTTTTACATAGCTAGTTTGCAGGGTTTTGTAGAATCAAGTTGGGTCCTACTATAGAACTATCATAGTATTCTTAAATGGCACTAGAATTGGCTTAGTGCAATTACAGCTTAAGGGCGCTGACTTGGTCAATACTGGCCAGTAATTACTAATTACTTACTAATCTCCTGATGGAGACTATACTACTTACCTCAGCCGTTCCACCACGTGATGTTGCCGAGGAGCTATACCAGTCTAGGATATGGCTGACTCAGCTTTTTTGTGGAACGTCTGAGCATCGAATGTGGTGGTACCATACTAATATTCGGGGATTTTGGTGATTTTCCCTATAAACATATTCGGGAGAGATATTTTCAAACCAGTAGTTGTCAACATCACAACACCGCTTTCAAAAATCGGGCTTCGAGTTTCTCTTTGCCTTGGCGAGCTGAATCTGAGTATGTACAAAATTTAAAAATCGGCCATAAATTGGGTAAGTTAAGCGTTCCTGAAAATACGCATCTAGAGGCCCCCGATTACTGACAATACCATGCAATCCTAACCACCAGCTCAAATTTGTTTTAACGTGGTATACTGCATCTAGGACTTTTTTATACCTCATATTGACTTGGTTTGCCCTCCCCTGACCCACCTCGCCATCGCCGCAAGCCATGCCACGCCGGGGTAAGCTAAGGCCTCCTAAAAGGAGGCCTACAAGGAAACCAGAGCAGAACTGTTCGCAACTGTTTTCAGACACTATATTAGACCAGGAGCCCCAATCTAGTATGCAGTTGTCACTTGATGGCTCCTTTGCATCCACCGATAACACAGGTATTACGGAGCCTGTTGAGGACGACGCGGTGGCGGAGCCTATACAAATGAACGAGTCGGCGCACAATACAGATACCTCAGTACAACTGGAGGTCGAGTCAATTGATGAAGCTGGAAATGTTGCAGTTCAAACACACGTTGTTCCAGCTGACCGACTGACTCAGGCTCAAAGGTTAATTGCTGATGCCGAAGATGCGGAGGAAGCAGAGCAGAATAAGGTCTTCGCGGAAGACGCTCAACTGTTGGAAGCTTTGGCCAGCCTGTAAGGAGGACCCGTTGTAGTATATAAAGTCTTTTATCGACCACCTATGCTTTTCAAACAGCTCATGGAGTACTATATCAACCCTCTCTCGCGCGCTTAAACCTCTAATATACTGCGTTGGTTCTTGAGGCTTGACAACGCATTGCTTTTCGTTAGAAGGGTTGGCATCAGCCCGGTGCAGGGTGGGGCTCTGCCGCGTGCGACGTCCTAGAGTAGAAGTCAAATTTTCTGATTCCGACATCGAGTTGCTGTTCGATGAGGTAGGTTTGAGGTTTCTACAAAATATTGGAGCTTTATTTATGCGTATAGTGGAGTAACGTGTTCCTAGGAAATGTTCGAATATTTGTATGGTGGAGCACATTCGGTGCTCAGACTATAGATTCACGAAGCTGACTAGAATGGGTTAGTGTGCCTTGATATCTATAGTCTGAGGAAACTGAGGTAATATACTACTAGCACTACTAGTACTACTTAGTAGTAGTATTGGTAAACAAAATTACATAATTAATTAGTAATGTCCTGGCGGTACTAGTACAGTACTACTATCATAGTGACATGCTAGTAGGTACGTACCCGGCAAACATAGCAAACCGACCGTAACGGGCAGAAATAAATGAGACACTCTTTTTAAATGACGATATCTCATCACCAATCGCTCTTTATTAAATATAGAATACATTATCATTCTTGGGCAGAAAGGCCCTGCACCGACCATGAAACTCTGATGAGAAAAGATCAGAATCTGATCTTGTAATTCAACGTCAAATACAGGCAAGTCGGCAAATCATCCTTCGGCATCGCTTTATTTATCCTCGGTGTTTTCATATTGTTATTAGTCGACTCAGTGACTGTTTAGAGGTGGACTGTGTCATAGAGTGTCCCGGCCAATTCCAGCCGATTAAAGCAAATACAAAAGTATGAGTTCCGTGTGGTAGTTAAAGCTATGTAGGTATCTGCGGTTTGGTTATAACTACCAGCCAGCTACCAACTACTATAGTAGACATGTATATAGTCATAGTTTCGATCATTCCATATAACGAGTTACGATTCTCGCTCAACACCTATGAGTAGCACTATTGGCATTGCCGAAGAAACCAGGCTGGCTCTAGATAAATTTAAGGAATAGAAAGATATCATCTCCAATGAATGGTAGCCAGATATACCTTGTCAATCATATAATTCCTCAATCCAGTGCTATCCTAGCACCGATATTTCGTCCCTCAGGGCCTTTAAACGAAGCATGACTTCCCTCTTTCGCGGTTCTATATCGCGCTAGCAAAAGTAGGGAAGGCTGCAGGGCCTATGAAAAGTAGAGTTTCCACAACTATTCTACATAAGGGAAAAGGGAAGGAAAAAAGTGAAAGAGTAAACTTTATTTCTATCTAACCCAGCGGGAGACCGGAATACAGGAAAAGAAGGAAGAGCTTATCTGCCCTCGTCCTTCCTGATTGCCCGGATCCTCTTGTAGAGCTGATCTAGAGAACACAGAAGGCCTGCCCTGCAAGCCTTAGGTCCACTCCCGCCAGATAACTTTCACTGTTTTGACCGCCCGACAGATAGCATACTCGGGTGTCTGGGGGGTTGAGGTCTGACCGCTGAACTTGGGCCTGGGTTCGGTGGGTTGATGAGTAGCAGCCTGAGAATGGGCCTAAGGTGCCATAGTAAATGGTGACAGTATTTGAAACAGGGGGCCACCGGACAGCAAGGGCCGAAATTGGTCGGATGAAGCCTCCGCACCGCCAACTGACCCATCAGTCATCTCCCGAACCGCACAGAGGATGGCCTGTAGTTGCCGTGCCATAGCCTGCTGTCGTCGTGCTATGGCTTGCTGTTGTGCCGTGGCTTGCGTGATGGCTTGCTGCTGCGCTGCTGTGCTATCGCCTATAGCTGTCGCTCCATGACCTGCTGCCGTCGATCGATGGCAGGCAGCGCTTACATTAGCTCGGCATGTAGTGCAAGCCCTAAGCATGCCCGCCATCCCTGCAGCCATTAAGAGAAAAGAGAAATCTAAGAACTAACCGACCCCGTCTTAACAGGCGGGAGAGACCCGAAATTCGAAGACTAGGAGCCCCAGATAAGATATAAGCCCTCAGCTCATACCGACCGATTCACAACGCCTGCCTTGAAGTTAGCATACGTAAAGAGCTGCTGTAGAGGCAAAGCAGCAGGCCATTTGCTGACAAAATCCCGACCTGATGCTACCAACCCATATCGCAATGTTGACGATGTTCTTGAACACCTTAGGATCCTCTATAGAGATGCCAATCACGTTATTAATCCCAAGACAAAATTGCGCCGACTCTATATGAAGACAGGTGATAGATTTCAAGAATTCAATTCCTTTTTGATTTCGCATATCTCATCCAAGAGTCGGGCCTCGCCGAAACCGAATGGAAGGAAGAACTATATCATCACCCCAGTCCTGAGATGAAGCATATGGTAGTTCCGGAAAGCGATAATGAAAACCTGGGATATATGGAATTCGCCACAGTATGCACAAAAAGAGCGGATTGACTTGAGCAGGTAACTATTAGTAGGGATCATGGAAGGAACACCAAGAGTTCTACTCCAACAGGCAGCAGATTGAGTCTAGTGTAATGGACATTTATTCCGAGACTCTAGGTGACGGAAGGAAGGAGTCGCCGATATTGAATTGGAAAAGAGTCTCCTACCTAGGGGAGATTTACGGATTTCAGACAAGCGGAATTGATTCAAGCAAGTTATTAGGGGGACAAAGCTTTCGTGTACCAGGTAAACTAGCTTTAAATGGATGTTGTGCCCCAGCAAATTCCCTTGCCGACTCAGGAGCGGAAGGATACATTTTCATTAACACTAAATTGGCAATAAAGCCTGTTGAGCTTTTTTCAATACCCGCCGTTCAGCTATTGGAAGCTTGCCCAGTCAAGGGGTATAACGGAAAGCCGGAAACACAGATAACGTACCTTATCGTGATGCATCTTTGGGTTGATGGAAGGAAGGCTCGTGAAAGCGCCAATGCTGATAACGGATCTCGGAAATCATGGTCTAATCTTAGGTCAGAAATGGCTTGCTGAAAAGGATATCTGGCTTGACATACTAAGAATCGCAGATTGGTATGGCCAGAGGAGCGATCCGATTTTGAGAAGACACAGTCTCAGAAGATAATGAAAATTCCTCTTGAAATATTAAAGAGACCCGACCCGAATCCTGAGGATCAGAGGATATGGAACGACATGATTCGGGTCTTCGAAAAATGTGAGCGAGAGTCGAGAGACCTAGCGGGGAAGCAAAAGAACGTTAAATGACAGAATGCTTTGCTGGATATTGGCCGCATTTTGGGAGTACAATATGCTCCAAAAAGCCTTCAAAATGTTGATACGTCCGTGGTGTCTTTATATATCGATTCTACAAGGCCCCCCCTGATGTATATGCCGGGAGTATTTGGTAACAGTCGCTGGGGGCAAGAGCTTGGCTTTGTACCGGAGTAGTTCCTAAAGGAAACCAGCCTGTTTTTCGAAATCCGATTCGTCAATCGCAGCCAGACTCGTCAACAAAAACTACTTGGTCGGGGCAAAAACGGGAGCCACGACATTGGAAAAACGCTCGAGGCTAAGGGTTCCGTGCAGCGGCAACTCTTTTGGCCTATTACCTTGTTATAAAGTATGAAAGAGATAAAAGCTGTAGAGCTATTTCACCTGCTCCTTTGACTGTCCAGCTTTGGCCAAAACTCTTGAGATGGTGCTTGTTGATATTACCACCTTGAACTCATCCTAAATAAACCAAGCCATCTCCTCAAGATAAAGCTCTGGTTTGTCGTACAGGTAGCGAATCAGGGCCTCAACGATCTCATTTGTCATAGTGGCTAGACTGCCTGGGTTGTTTGCTGGTGCTGACGCCTGACCGAAGGTCCTTATATTGCGGCGAACGCTTCAAATCGAGCGATCTGTCGTATGTGCTGCGGTAGCAATTTCATTGCTTGAAGAACAGCCAGCTTCAATCATGCCGACGATAAGGTTTCGCTGAGAACAAGATAGTCTAGGAGCCATGTTAAGTTACGAGCTTGTGATGGAACAAGTTATTGACATTTTGTTGCAGATAGCGAATTACAGTATTGCCAGCTAAGTAAATAAACATACCTACATCTTAAAAGTAGTATAAGCATACTCCGTAAGTTGGTTAAACTGGGCCAATGAAGAGGGAAATATCTGTTAAGCGAGATTAAGCGAGAATAGAGTCCCGGAAGCTAGTCCTAATATACAAATCCCAGTAGAATGCTTTGGCCTCCTATCATCAAATGGTACCTCATTTCCTAGTCGGTAGAATACTACTCGAGATAGTTAGTCTAGCCTTCTCAGACTTGGAATTCATGCTTGTAGTCCTGGTCTGGGTTGCATTCACAACGCTACGAGTAAGTAAAGCAACAAGTATGACCGGCAACGGCATACCCCAATGCGCCGAGCTTAGTTAGATATTGTCAGGTATAGAGTATATAGTATGCTGACCGAATGACCTCCCTGGTCATTCATTGTGTCTTTTTGGTATGTAGTACAGTAGTAAAGTCAGCCCCTAGGCCTTTCATATATGTCAAACCTAGCGCTGACATGTGTATAATAGAGAATGCAAAAAAATCCCTACAAACAATTCCGGGAGGCTTCAAGCTACCTCTATTAGGCCTCTTGAGATATTGGCCCATATGCCCTCCATGAGCTGTACCCTACAAACCACAAACGAACCGTATGATAGTATATCAGAGAAGTACAAATAGCAATAGAATGGACAATCTTATTGGAACATTATTCGATTGGAGGGTTCGATTAATGCTTGGAAAACCACAGAGGCGATTTTGCGCGGCTGCATTCTACTATCACTTCCTCGAAAAAAGGGTCTTCCCGTCACCTTTTCAAAAAAAAAACCCCCCCCTTGAAATGTTGCTTTGATACATTGCCCTGCTAAGACGGCCAGTACTACATGTAGCTTATGGCTGATGTTAGGAAAAAAAATTTTTTTCTTCCTTCCCTTGGTAAGAGATTTATATCTATATCTACATTTAAATATCAAAGTGCTAACCCTCCATCTATCTAAGCTAAGCAAGTATATCTAGCAAATCGAATGCTACCAATGCAGTACAACCATCGATAGGAATTTTAACACAGATCAGTGGTGAATACAGCTCTTACACTCCTTCTATAAAGCGAGCTCCTGGTGGCTCCTCTTCTACACCGATCTCACAGGATCACTAGGAGTCAATCGTTTCTTTGCGGTTATAAGTATGCTATTGCCCGTCTAGAAAATTCCTGCACTTTTGCTTCTGTTTCTCTAGCTTCTCTTTTTCCTTCTCTAAATGTAAGAGTCTACTCAAACTAAGCTTTAGCTTAGAGACTTAAGATTGCTCCACACGGCCGCAGTGACGGGAAAATAATGTTTGAACTCCTCATATTTGCTAGGATATGGTAGTTAGCCTGGACCAATATGTCTTTCTCAGGCTGCTATTTGTGTTAATTAAAGCTTCTCTACTAGAGAAATATTTTGCGCCTCAGTATCTGCGGGAAGAATGTTGTATCATTACGTCAGCGGCAGTCTTTGCGGTTGCCTTCTTCGCTTCTTTCTCTGATCTATCCTCCTCTTGGATAGTGATTTCAAAAACATCAAGAATATTTCGTTTCTCATTATGTCAGGAGATTTTGTCTTTGTAGTTGAATGCCGATGGAGCTTGAGGAGGGAAGGCCCGAGGTAGACTCGATTTCACACATGTTTTAGCAGTTTTCTCATCCGCTAGATGCTCAGCCGCGAATATTTCTTATTGCTCGGAACTAATCATTTTGTTTGTCGATTATGCGATATCATGTATTGGGAACGTCTTCGACAGAACCAGTCACACAGTCTCACAGCCTCAGTCAGGGAGACAGGTGAAGAAGAGATACTACTAATTTTTCAATAGCGACGGCATTAAGAATTAAGAGTCGAAAATGGCTCCTATAGGCTGCTCGGGATTTTTCTATATAGCCATTTATCTTTTCTTATTTTTAACTATTTCATTTCTTACCTCCTCCCAATTTTGTCGGTAACTAGTACCTACTACTTATGCATCGGTCTATTCTAATTACTTGCAGTACTTGCTTCTGTTTGATTTTTTCTTTATTGAACACTGAGGCATCACAGTATTGAGCAAGGTTTCAGATAACCTGACTGGACGAAAAAAAAGGAATTTGTGAATACCTAGCTTACTGTAGAAAAAGCTCTATAAAATGGAAGGGGGAAAAAAGGAATGGTACACTATTAGAAGAAAGGGGTTATGCAGCACTGTTCTACCATGCTCAGCGATTAGGTCTTGTATAAAATGGAGAGCGAGGCCACAAATGTGTAATAAATCATACTATATAAACTATCATAGTATGGTGATCTTGCCCTCAAATGACCGTAAAGAATGGCCTCACCTTCTGGCTTAATTGACGGCGGTAGATGGCCGCTGCCATAACCATGGTTTATATCAATAACTAGAAGCCTCATCAGTTGACTAAAAGAAACTAACTTAAGATTAAATCTTAGTCTTGATTGTCGCCGAGTTGTTGTTGAAGTAGTGCCTTCTCATTATCCAATTCTAATTGATGAGCTTCGGCTTGTTCAATTTTTGTTTCAGCTTCAATGCTTCCTATCTTTGCTCGTTATCTTCGAAGCTCAATATTTTGATTCTGTAAATTAATGGAAGCTGTTCTTTGGAGCTCCGATCCGCTGCCATGAGAAGATCTACCATCGTTCGGTACAAGTAGCTGTTACGAGTACTAGTAGCAACTTCCCGTACCGTATATATGAAACTACCTAACAACTCGGTTAGGGGTCCTACACTTGAGGCAAGAAATAACATATATAAAGTAATGGTCACCCGATAAAGCTCTGGAAGGAGTATGAATTTCTAAGATAAATGTACGCAACTGAAGATATCGCGAGCTCTTAATAAAAAGACCCTATACTGAGTCTATACTACATTGGGGCTGGTGTATTAGAACACAGTCCAGTGCGCCTTGGCGAAAAATAAAAGTAAGAAAAGGGTGTTTCCGGCCAAGCTCATTAGTCACCACGCCCACTCTATCCGAAAATAAAAAAAGGGTAGTGGTATAGCCACACCAATTATATTCCTGCCACACCAATTGTCTTCCTGCCACACCAATTATCTTCCTGCC
>JAHQZX020005308.1:0-26651 GCA_019804575.2 Pseudotulostoma volvatum
CAACTTTGACCCGCCATCAATCCACCTGAACGCTTAAACTTACAAAAAAGCGGCCTATTTCCAAATAGTATATCCATAAAATAATAAGAAAATAGCTCTGAATACAAGATATCAAATGTTGTGGTTGGCTGATGGCTGGTTGAAGTTGGGGGTTGATCTGCTCCGGTTCAAGGCTTCCCCCACCATAGGCTCCCATGTCTACCGGTTAGACGCGCCCCCAGGGATTCATAATGTACTCCATACGTGGCTGTTGAGACCCGCTGGCTTCCGATCCATTCCCCAGTCAGCAACAAGCCGACTACCAACCGCTGGTGGTAATAGTTGATGGAGATGGAGAGAAATTAGCCGAGGAGTCCATGCCAAGCAAAAAAAAATACCTAGTCAAGTGGGTAGGATACCAGAAACCTACTTGGGAATCGTAGAGGATACAAACATCATGCAACGGCCTTGGATGAGTGGGAAGGCCGACGCTAGTAAAATAGGTAGTATCTCATTACAAACTGGGGTTTGGCAAGGCGGATATATTATGTTCTCAATGTTAACCCAGATTATTTCGAGGGGAAGTATTGTCACGGGCTGCTCCCGCTGTTGTGCCCTCGCCAGCCTCAATGATAAAACCCAGGTATTTAGTGCATGTTACCTCAAAGTCACACTTGTCAATGCCCAACTGAAGGCCAGCTGGTCTCAAGCGTTCAAGGACCTTGCTAACATGCTCACGGTGCTTCTTTAGAGTCCAGGCACTACTTTTAGCGAAGAGAACAGCTCAAACTTGCACTGCATACAGAAAATAGCAGCGTAGGTTACTAAACATGATATTCTGGTCTCGAAAAGTGAAAGACTATTCAGGAATCCGAGAGTGCATCCGACCGAACTTCGAAAAACGAAGTCAGAATGGTCGATCCACATTTATAGGGCGTAGGTTTTTGCCATGGCATGAGAAGGTTTTATGGAAAATTATCGTCTCGTCTTAAAAAGTATTTAAAGACTTGACTTGGAGGTTGGAGCTTGTCCCTGTTCGAACGAAGCCCAACCTTAAACGGTTAGGCAAATAATCACGGGGTCTTTGGCGACAACTCAACTCTCAGCCAATCAAATTGTCCAAACCCGGTAATCTTTTTATTTTAGCCAATAGATCTCCTGTGAGGCAAGCGGGTGCTGACTTTACCACTACACCACAACGCCAAAAGGCCCAATGGATTATGTCAGGTCCCTGACATCTCCCTCAGTCGGTCGGTGTATGATATGTATTCTTGAGTGCCCCAAGGATCGGAATATATAAGAGAATAATAGCCCTCCACATAACCCCCGTCGTGAAGTTTTCATAATTGCAATAGCTAGTACGGTTATAACATTACACTGCCAGTACGGAAGCAGTAGGCCCTAGATGATAGGCTGGTTATATGTATATATCCGCCGCCCCGTGGCCTTGCAGATAGATAACGTGAAGAATCTCCGTTAGCTGCGATATAGCCATATATACGTATATATCATGGGTCTCGAGATACATTGCTCGATCAAGCGATTCAAGTCCAAAGTCATTAGAAGCAACGATTGATGTTGATTGGTGCACAGTGCGCACAGATCCGCGCAGGCAGGAAACATGATTGAATCGCATGTAAGAATAACCATCATACCCGTTTACCGACTGGGTGGCTTACCATATCAGAGAAGGCATAGCTATCTCTCATACCTAATCTATCATGTCGTATGGGGATCATAAAAGGTGAAGAAGTCATCCTATAATATCATATCATAACTATGATGATTAATACTTTTACCCTGTGGTATATTACATCTCGCCTGCACCTGCAGCTGTCTGCCCCCAGCGGTTCCTGTATGTTTAGTATTGCATGTGATAGGTATACTGGCTGTCCTGGTCGTTCTCATATCATACACATATGCACTCCTAATTGTCTGAACAATACGTATTTAAGACCCGGAAGGGGGGATGGACATGCCTAAGCTTTGTTTAATTAGCTAGTTACTAGCCTACCTCAGCGAGACAAGCATACCTTATTAATACTGATAAATTAGTGATCTGCCAATTATCGGTTCCATACCTCATCTCTCTTTTACGATCGGCACCTGGGACGAGTCAGTCCGGAGTTCTGACGGTCAAAATACGGTCGATATACGTAGGATGAGATTTGGAATGTGTTTGCATCATTCCAACGTGTATGAATTACTGGGCGAACTACATATGATACATAAATGTTGGGAATGTACACATGCCGAAATTGGATAAATAAGGCGCATTAATTAATAATCAACCAAGCAAAGCACATAATGCAATGCAATGCCTTGTCTTTTTTGGACTTTTTGGTCCTAATAAACAGTAGATATACCAGGTACATACATGCAAACCAACTCGTTGCTTGGTTCCTGCAGGAAGGTGCGTGAGGGAGATGAAGGATGTGGTCGACTCGAACGGGCAAAAGTAGGCAAAGGAAAGATAAAAGGAACGAAAAGAAAAAGGGCGGTAAGCTACTAAATAATGATACCGAGAATCGTCATGGTGACATGATATACTGTACAGCCATGATAATGAACATGAATTATGGGAATATTAAATAAAGATGTAATGGTTAATGGGAACCAAGAACGAAGAGGGAATAATGCATGGGATGACAACCAGCGTCACCATTCAATGGGGGATCAGAAATGTTATCAGTTGATAAAAAGGGGGAGGAGAGGGGGTCGCCGGGAAAAAAAAAAAAAAAAAAACAGAAAAAGGTAAATGTAAGAATCACAGCCTCAGTGCATCTAGAATTCGTTTCGCCATCTCCCGATACTGCCACATGCCACCAGCGACTTTTTTGAATTGAATCCCATGGAGGGAAAACAGGGGGACCTTCACAATGACGATTTCAAACCGGAGAACCAAGTTTTCTCCTGTATCACTCTGGATCCGTGTCGTCGTCTCCCCCACAACGCGCTCGCCTACAGGTGCATCTCGGGAAGGAACATAGTCGTCGGATGCTTCGGAATTACTGATGAAGCTCCGATCCGGTGGACCCTGTGCCCGCCCGGGAGTCCTCGATGAGGCACGCCCTCCGCGTGCATCATCTTTGGCGTCCCGGGATTCCTCTCGATCATGGTTGCGGAGACCTCCAAAGCTGATTCGGCGACGGTGATTGGAAACTTGCCCTTGTCGATCCGGACTCGGCGGACTAGTGTCTACCACGCGGTCGAGATCAATGCTGGGGGCGTGGCGACAACTGAATCCGCCTTTGATCTCGGTGTACTCGACCCCGAGTTGCCTCAGAACTCGAATGATATCCGCCCGGATAAAAGGGAGCGGCTTGCTACTCGTCGTTGACACGCTGAAGAGTCCTTTCAGATAGACCGGTTTCGAGAAATCTTCGCCCGCCGCCGTACTTTCCAGGGTTGGTACAGCGCCGGAGAGACCACCCTCAGCGGCCTCGGACAGCGTGGCGCCTCGGGCCTCTTCGCGCTTGGCCCGTCGAGCCTGGATGCTCTCGCGGCGGGCATGGCCTAGAGATTTCGTCCTCATGGCCAGGGTTCGCGGCGTGGAAGGTTTGACGTCAAGCAGGGTTGCCGGGTCATGAGGTCGGGTCTTGGCTCCACCGATGCTGGAATGATCGGAACCGCTGGTCAAGGGTGGCTCGTGAGTGACTGAGGGGATGGCGATCATGTCGGAACCGATTCGTCGTGCGGCTCGCCGAGTCCGATAGTCGGCGGAATTCACACTCGTTGATCGTTCCAAGAACTTGCTCGACCGCAAAACCGGCTCGGCCATTTCGGGGGCTCTCAGCAGATCCTGGTGATGGGGTTGACTGCCGGATGGATGGATGGTTGAGGGCGATAGCTCGGGGCGTCGGATCCGCCTTATGCTGAAGGGGCGATTCAGTGGCGCTGCCAGATCGACCGGGGGAGGAACATTTAATGATGGATTTTGCGGGGCGTTGATCTTCTCTCGGTCCACGTCGCGACCTCGGTCCTTGAGTCTCCTCGTACTCAGCCGCCGCAAAATTCCCGCCGCCGTACTCTCCTTTTTCACTGGAGCTTCAGGTTGCGGAGCCACGATAGTCGGGGAATTCTGCAGTTTCTTGATCCCGGCCGCAATCTCATCATCGCCATGTGTCCGAGCGCGGGGGCGAGACCGCCCGTTGACATCCTTCTCTCCCGGCAACTCATACTGGTTCGTGTGGGCAGCTTCGGGAGCAGGGAGGTCCGGCACCTTCAAGATCCCATCCACTGGCAGGGCACGCATGCCTCCGACGCCGGAGCTCGCTGCGGGTCTTTCTCGATCGAGCTTCTCTTTCACCAGATTGTAGACGGAGATCAGGGGGCTGTAGGCATTGAGTGGGTCAGAACCGAGCTGCACCGCCTCCACCGACGGGGTTGATAGATTGTCCTTGCTGGAGGAGTTGCGGCGCTTGTAGAAGTCGAAGACTCCTCTTTTCTTGTCGCCTCCGGCGACCGGGGTCGACTGTTCTCGGGCGTAGACCTTCAGGGTATGCTGGTAATCCTCGGATTCCAGAATCTTGGTGAGCTGCGCGGTGATATATTCGGGGGAGCCAAATTCAAAGCCCGTCATCCTTTCAACTACCTCGAGGTCCAGCGGTAGTTGCAATGGCTCCCGCACGGGCAGGTGATTGTCGGGGGGACCATTGAATCCCTTGGTCATCCACGGGTGATTCAGAATCTCGGTGAGACTGGCTCTCTGCTTCGGGTCCGTAACCAGCATGCGGGAGATGATATGACGACATTCTACATGACCAACCAAGCCTCAGCGAAGGGTTGTCTCAAGGTGGGGGGAAGTTTCATCAGGTAGAGGGAGAGGGGACGGGGCAGACCAACCGGTTGTTAGTCCCTGAGGATAGTCCACCACGCCCTTCTTGATCTTCGCGTGGAGCTGGGGCATGCTCTGGTCGTCGAACGGGACTCTGCCGCAGACGAGGACGTAGAGGACAATCCCAAAACTCCAGACGTCGACCTCAGGACCGGTATATTGCCGAGCCTGGAGCAGTTCGGGGGCGGCGAAGTAGAGGCTTCCACAGAACGTCTTGAGGTGATTTCTCGGGGAGAAGAGGTTGCTGAGCCCGAAATCGATGATCTTGATATCGCCCGTCTTACTGATCAGGATATTTTCGATCTTCAGATCCCGATGCACGATACTGTTCCGGTGGCAGTAATCCAGTGCACTGGCGATTTGACGGGCGAACTTTCTGGCGGGCTTCTCCTTGAGCTTACCGTGGGAGATGATGTAATCGAGCATCTGACCGCCATTGACATACTCAAACAGCATGTACCAATGGTAGGTGGTTCGGACGACATCCCGCATGCCACAGATGTAGGGATGATCCACCAAGGAGACGATGGCCGCTTCTCTCGCCGTTCGGATCTCTTTGGAGCGGTCGGCCCGCTCGGCGTCTCGACCATTGCGATGTTCTTCGGTTGACTGTCTCGGAACGATCTTGACGGCCACCTAACCGCAAGGGAAGGAAGGCAGGAGAAGAAAGGTTAGTTGACCTGCACGATGTATACCGACCATTGAAATGGGTTTTCTTTTTTTCTTTTCTCTTTTTTTTGGTTTTGGCTTTGGTTTTGATTTTGGTTTTTTCTTTTTCAGTGGGCACCCACTTGTTCTCCTGTTTCGAGGTTTCTGGCAATCTTGACCTTGCCCATACTCCCCGCCCCAATGGTTTTCCCCAGCGCCCACTGACCTGATGGGGTGGTGATCATAGTTCGACGCTTGGGCTGCGTGGCCGATGATCCCGATGCCATCGCACCGTTCGGGCGCGGTGGTGCTGCTGTCGTTGCGGCGGGCATTGTGGCGGTGGTGGTGGTGGTGGCGGTGGTGGCGGTGGTGGTGACGGACATGTCGATACTCTCCCGTTGCTGTCTCGAAGAGGTTCGATCATGAGTCGGCATGGAGGCTGGGTAGGCTGGGGGCGGAGGCTCCTGGGAACGACCTTGGGATGGTTCTCGGCGAGAGGTGGCGGGACGAACGGGATTGACACCGTCTAGCTCGTGACGAGCTGGGTTGGCCACCGCCGCAGAATTCGAGGATGGACGACGATCATAGGAATGAGATCGGGAGCGGGAGCGGGAATGGGAGTGGGAGTGGGAGTGGGAATGGGGGTGGGAATGAGAATGAGAATGAGAATGAGAATGAGAATGAGAGTGAGAAGGGTTACGGTTGTGATTCTGACCTGGAGTGGTCTGGTGATGGTGGTAATGATGATGATGGTGGTGGTGGTGGTGATGGGGAGGAGGAGGACGAGAAGGGTGAGAAGCAGACGAAGGCGGTCGGGTGGCGGTGCTTCGATGCCGGTGGGGAAGTTCTAAAGACGGCGGTCGATAGGCCGGTGGAGGCGATGAGGTCGAATGGCTGCGAACCACCGACGATGCGGCTGTGGACATAGCCGGGTCTTCAACGATGATCTTGATTGAAAGAAAGAAAAGAAAGAAATCAATCAATCAATCAATCAATCAATCATCCGGTCCGATTCCCGACGGATGTACTTTTGTTTCAATATAGATCGAGCTGCATCCTGGTTGGCGCAGTCGGTTGATTGATGATTTGTTTATTTGTTTTCTTTCTCAGGATCCACCACCGTATCCAGGTTGGTCGAGTTGAGGGAAGAAGTAAACTTGGGAAAAAAAGGATCGGGGAAAAAGAATAATAAAAAAGAAATCCAGGGGGAAAGTCACAGGACCGACCGGGATGACATGATCAGATCCGATCTGGTTTGTTCCGGAGAGAAAAAAAGGGGAAGAAAAGAAGCAAGTCAGGCCAAGGTCAGATCAGATCCGATTATGATGACTAATCCATATGCTAGTCCCAGATAGGCTTGATAGATACTACCGTCACGCTAAACCGGGATGGGATGGACTAGACTAGTCGGTCATGTGTCGGTCATGTGTCGATGATATGTTTGACTATGTTTGATGTCTCTGGCCGATCTTCTCTTACGTCTCTCACGCCTTCATGATTTGATTCATGATTTGATCCTTGCATGGGAATGGATCGCCATGACTAGCAAGAGGGGTCGAGCCGTCTTCGAGGCAGATCTGCACTCCTCCCATGCCCCCTACGTCCTCTACGGCACTCCCCTGCCTGCGGCCGACTCAGCCGCCCGCGATGACGGCTCTTACCTCCCCGTTTGGAAGCAGGAAGTCACGGATGAGCATGGAAGGCGACGCCTGCACGGCGCCTTCACAGGTGGTTTCAGTGCCGGGTGAGCTCGCCAGCATTTACCGCCATGGAGAATGACTAAATGAGGCCGTTTAGGTACTTCAACACTGTCGGGTCGAAGGAAGGATGGGCCCCGGCCTCTTTCGTTTCTTCGCGCCTCCATCGCGCAAAGGATTCGGACCAGCTTCGGCTGCAGCGACCGGATGACTTCATGGACGAGGAAGACCATCGGGAAGCAGAGGAAGCGAGGCACTTACACACATCCCACGACTTTTCCGGACTGGGGGTGACCCAATCCGACTGGGCTCGACGAGGCGGTTTAATGGATCTCTTCCGGTCCAGGGGCGAGACCATGGGGATCAAACTTCTCAGACGAATGGGCTGGAAGGATGGCCAGGGCATCGGCCCCAAAGTGCGCCGCGCCGCCAATCTGGCTGACAACGCATCGGACGGGGAAGATAAAAACGCGGAGATCCACTTTTTTGCGCCAGATAATCCACCCATGATTGCCTTCACCCGCAAGCGGGATCGCAAGGGGTTGGGGTTTGAAGGGGAGACGCCTCTCCAGCCAACCCGGAAACCGGGTCATCCGGACTCGAAGGATTCCGACCCGGAAGATCTCCCGGACGCCTTCTTCGGTCAGCGGCTGGTGGGGAAGACCAAGCCGAAGCCGAATAAACTAGCTGCCCGTGGCGCCTTTGGGGTGGGGATTCTGAATGACACCGGTTCCGATGATGAAGATCCCTACTCGATGGGCCCGCAGATCTCCTACAACCGGACTCTAGGCGGTGAGAAGAAGAAGAAACAAAAGGCCAAGTCGGGAGAGGAGACAAGAGCTCTGGTCGGCTCGTCAAACCCACTACTGAGCACCAAGCCCGTTTTTATCTCTCGAAAAACGACGATCGCGAAGAATGGAGGCGGGTTCCGGAAGTGCCACGACGGTCGTCTGCCGCTGGATGGGTTCGTTCTAGCTCAGGGTATGTCCGAGCTATCAATCTCATCTCAGGAGCAGAAGCACGCCCCCCCGGAGATCCCAGAGAACTGGAAGTCTTCCCAGCGTCTATCCGCGGAGAGGGGCGGGTCGAACTATCGATCCACTGCGGAAGCCGCAAAAGCTTCCCCGCTGGATCCCACATCCAGAGCCGAACTCCTGGGTGAGACCCAACTACCGGGAAAGTCGGTCTACGACTGGATGACCCCAGAAGCCCGGGAGAGAATCGTTCGGGCAACAGGAAGAACGGATCTTCCGCCAGCGTTAGGAGAAAAAGCCCCCAAGGGATACCAAGCATCTGAGAGAGAGAAGTGGAAGGACCTCTGGGGTCTCGTCCCCAAATTGGATAAGGACATCGCCATCCAAGCGTTGAACAGGGCTGCGAGCGGGTGGTTGCCCTATGCGGAAGATGAGCCCAAGCGATCCCGGTATCGAGCCTTTCTGGAGATCCGAGCCGGGCTCCGAGACGGTCTTCCCGATCGAGCCCCCGGATCGACGACCGACGATTGGGTGACGGAGCTCCAGGAATTTGCCCGGGCAGCGGAGGTGTTCAAGCCGATTTCGGGGATCATGGCCTCGAGATTCACATCAGCGAGCTCCGAGCCAAGAAAGGCTTCCGACCTCCCTGGGGCTTCGGCGTTGACTGAGGCGCTTCTTAGCCGACCACCAGCAACACCGGAAGATCCTGCGGAAGCGGCGGCCAAGATCGGGATGTACGGGCCCATGACACGAAGCACGCTGCCCTTTTATCCATCGCGTTTGCTCTGCAAGCGGTTCAACGTTAAGCCTCCGCCACACGTATCCCTCGACCCCGGAGAGGCCCCCGGCCGCGAGGCGCCCCCCACTCCGAGTGGACGGTTCCGCCCTGCAGGACACCAAACCAGCAGCCGCTCGAAATTGGATCTTGTGTCCCCCGAAGTAATGAACCGATTAGTGGTCGAATATAGTGGCGGAAGCCGGACGGTCTCCACGGCCGTCGGTTCCGCATCTGAGCTACCCCGTGCGGCGGAAGTGCTGGCTCGACCGGCGATCGAGCCGGACCGGAACGAGGCCCTGGAGGCCGAGCGGCCTGGCGAGGCGGTGTTTAAAGCAATCTTTGGCAGTGATGATGGGGATGAGGACTAGTTTCCTTCTGGCGATGATAGATCTTTATTTATATAATAAACCCCTGAAAGGTTGCGATGGCAATGATGGGAAGGAAGCCTTCGGGATTCGATCTAGGAATGAACCTGTCTTTCTCTCCTTTCTTTCTAATCCTGCCTTACCTGCGTGGGGTGTCTTCTCTCTCGTATCTGTAGGTCTACACAATCGTTTTGCGTATCTATCATATCATATGTATGGATATCCGACTCCTTGGGATCTCGATAGCCATCCTGATAATCGAATAAAAGGGTAAGATCATCATCGATTATTAGATTAGAATCGTCCATCTTTTCCCCGAACATGATCTTATTTTGTTTGAATCGTAAGTTTTTTTTTTCTTTCCCCCCCCCCTTTCCTTTTTACAGTAGTTATTACACAAATTAACAATAACTAATCAATATTTACTTCTTATTGCTGCCCGGAGGCTTCAAATTCTCTTCTCTTGGGTCGATCAAGGATATAATGGAGAAATATCCAGGTCACTTCTTCGGAGCCCTCATCATATGTATTGTATTGTATCATATCATGATGTATCCGTCCTTCGAAGAAAATCTTAGGAAAGGAGAGAGAATAATAATATTTCCCATAATCGTTAGAAACTACCTAATAGCATCCATAGATTAGTTACTAATTTTTCCCGAGGGTTTACACGGTTATTATTGTCCCTTCAGATATAATAGGCAGGTAAGAGGTAGAAGAAGGCCTCCTAAATACATTAATAATAACTATATCTAATTATCGTGTGATACATACCGGATTCTTGCACGTGGATCTTCATTAGATCCAACGCTTCAAGTAGTATCATTCATTCAAAATAATAATAATAATAATAGATAATTGAAAACGAAAGGAAGATACATCCTTGAAGGGAAAGGGGTTAGATAGAACCTACGAGGAAGGAAGGAATCCTTGGGCAAAAGAGGGTTATTTCACTTCACTTGCAAACGGTAAGGATATCCATTCTACGAAGCTTGATCGCCTTGAAGATGACCCGTTTGTAGTAGTTAGTCGAGCAGAAACTTGAATTCGATAATTACCAGTCGTGGCAACCCCAAAGCATGATGGAGATACACCCAGTCGGTATTTCATGTTTCATAGCTAGAAAGAATGGGAGCAGCGAAGATATTCAAGTTGTCAAACCAAGGAATTACTACCGGTTCTCTCGGTAGGCTTTTGGACTTGAGATCTTTGCGACATCTTAATCTTGTTTCCAGCTGTCTCGGCTTCCCCCCGGATTTTATGATCCTGTTGTAAAGTGCCGTTGACCTTTTCGAGGGTCTCTGCGAATGTTCGGCTGCCATCCTGCTGGCCTAAGAGATGGACATGACGAGAAGAGAAATGGTCTTCATCAAAATGATAGGGTGGTTTTGTAGGTCTGTCCTCCGTTCCCTTCCATGTTCTCTTTTTCTTCTTTCCTTTCGCTTCTCTGCCTTTGGATTCTTGTATCTAGACCTCCTCGTAGCTAGGATCATTGATCCAATCCTTATGCTTCGGGATTGGGACATTACAGTCTAACCTACATATGAATGCCTTTTCCTAAACATACGACTGGAGAGTTATTATTACTATTTACCTCTCACGCCGCCAAATTGACAAAGGCACGTGCTGCCGCATCGACAAACTTGTTGTCAGATTGCTACAGGCAAAGGAGAGGAGATAATATATCAGGTATTCCGGAGGGAATAACCTGCAATCAAAAGATCTGTGTTCATGCTATCTTATATCAAAAATAACATGAGATCGATGTTGGCTCATAGGGTAAAGAGCAAATATATAGGACTAAAATAGCCTATCAGTCTTTGATGGGAGCTTAAGTTTAGGAAAATAAAGAAATAAAAAGTGACACTTATATCTGTACACAAAGAATACCGGGGTGTTTAAAGAGGTGATAAAAGATAGAGTAGTCTCGTTTGGATACCGATTTTAGGGTACCTCAGGAACGAAACCTGACAGATATAAACCTGGCTTTGACGCGAGCAGCCAAGGAGCGATTTTCCTTTGATTTGTTTCGCTTGCGGGAAGGAAGATAAAGATCCTGATATAAAGAACGACATTTAGCGGACATTAACACCTATCAAAGATGAGCGAAAGAAAGTCAAGGATGCTACCAAGTATGGACATAGACAGCTTACCACAAAGCAGCAAACACCACGACTATTTGGATATCCGATATCCTTGGGACGAAGAGTTTCAATGAAAGAAGGAATAGAACCAAACCATCGGCAGAACTCCAGAATAATGGGAAGGCGGTAGGCCCCATGCCAACTTATAAAAGAAGGATGGACCAAGGCATGGAATTCCATTGTATGTGAGATATGTACCTGGATCAAGGGCAGAAACACCTATTTTCCTGGAATATGCCTGTAGATCACTTATTATTCCGTTAATCGTAGTTTAGGGACCACCTATTATATGCACATACATATGGACGTGGTACCGTATTGCGCTTTCTTCCTAGGTTTGTCCCCATAGATTCATTCATCAGTTGATTATATCTTGGCTAACTAATCCTACTTTGCCTCTTGGCTAGAGTGCAGTCAGCTCGTGACAGCTCGGTTTCATCATGTCACCTCCGATAAAGGACCCGTTCGAACGTCTACCGCCATTGCCCTTTGCGGATTTAATGGCATTGAAGAGACTTGATGTCAACCATAAGGGCTCCAGCAGCTTCGAGTCCGGGACACCAGTGGAAGTCTTTCAGTCCTTAGCGCCCGCATATTCCCCATTTCAACGCGCTTACGGTGGGCATGTGTTCGCTCAGGCAGCTTATGCAGCCTCCAAGACTGTTCCAAGGGGGGCTTTACTTCACGTGCGTTTCCTATCCAGCATATCTCTCGGTCACTCAAGAAAGCCCGCATATGTATGCGTCAATTGGCTTACGAGTATGTTGTGCGCTGATTGGTGCTTTTAGAACGTAACGGGATATTTCTTCCGTTTCGCTCGGATTCACATTCCCTTTGTCTATTCGGTGCGCAAGGTTCGAGATGGCCGGGTGTATCGCTTCCGTGCAGTGGATGCGAGGCAGAATGGAGAAATCTGCTTCAGCTGCATCGCCTCTTTCAAGCTTCGGGAGTCTCATCTCTACAGCCATCAGCCCCGTATAGACGAGGAACGCTATCGGGATTTCCTTGAAGGAAAACAGCCCAGAGACCATCCAATAAGCCCAGGGATCGATACACCGTGGTATATTAAACGGGTCGAAGAAGGTACCGTCCAGGAGCTAGACTTCCCTGGTGTAGAAGTCAGGAAGGTGAATATGGATAAATACAATCAGACGGAACATACTCGAAGGAACCCACAGGAATACCGCCAATTACAGTTTTATTCCCTAAGGGGCTCTCCGGAGGGTGGTGATATCATTGAGAAGGACGCACAAGTTGAAGCGAACGACCGAATCGGAGAATACGATAACCTCTACGCTTGTGCTCACCTATACGCTAGTGATAGGAATTCCCTGCTCATCATTCCACGTGCTTTAGGTCAAGCGGACGATCCTGAGGCTGCTGTTATTGGAAGTCTAAGCTGCAATGTGATTTTCCATGAGCATGGCGAAGCTCTGAGAATGCTCAGCCGGTCTTCCATCTTGGATGGGGAGAAACTACAGAAGAAGTGGTTTTTACAGGAGGCCTGGACAAGCCGATCAGGCGACAATCGGGCAATGCACGAAAGCCGATTGTGGACATCAGATGGTGTTTTGCTTGCAACGACCATGCAAGATAGCATGATCCGGTTCAAACTTAAGCGCCAGAAGCTCTAACACTAGAATAACTAGTAGATCTCATCGTCTTTAAATGTCCTTCAGCCCAGGTGGCTTTATTTCAAGGCCGTCCAATAGCTTTCGGGAGATCGTTGCGATTCTGAGGAGCCTTCTGAGGCCTTATGCCAGTTTCTTTTGAACTCCACTGCATACGTACCCCTTTTATTGAAATCATAGAGGTAACTACGTCTTGGTGCTGACTGCTGGCTATTGGCCTTAGCACACTTGTAATAACCGAAATCCATGTATAGAACAGCAAAGTGCCGCGGGCTTAGCAATCAATTTTACCCTCTTTTGCCTGTCTGGCTGTCAGAATTCATCCCCCAGATTCGCAAAACATGATCACCCCCTGGCTACGATGATTATTCTATGTTGTTGCCGATTTTGAAAGCGGGAACCATAAAGATTTTCAAGCAGCAGCTAATGATTCTTTGATAACATTATCGACCCCCTTCGCTTCTGGCCCTCGTTATGCGAGTATAAATAGCAAGCGGGAATGTGGCTTGAAATCTTTGCATACTTTAATGTAACCTCCTTCGTACCCAGGTCGAATACAAACAAACAATGAGGGCCAGACAAATAAATTCTAATTCTTATAACCGTCTCCGGTAGTTCGATAGTAACATCTCAAATGATAATAGCGTAAATTCAGGCCCCTCGCAGAGTGGCAAGCAATCCAATTATATTCGCTAGAATATAATTAGGGGGCGGTGATCAAACGACCACACCGTTCTGCGAATCAACCACGAGAAAGGTCTTTCATTCTGCCTCTTGAAACCAGGGTCGTTCGTAGTTCGTCCACGCTGTTGTGTTGAAATTGAATGACTTTATTCTGCAAAATTGGCCGCACGCGTGTAAGGATATTACTTTGGATATGCCAAATACACAGTACGTTGGGTCGCAAATTCAAAGACCTTTCCAATCGTATTCATCAGCGCCTTGTCCTTGTCCTTGTCGGTGAAGATAGTATTTGGCTGAGAGATATGATCATACGAAAGGTAGCCATCACCCGCTTGAGGCAGTTGAGAACGAGTTCATACGACTCTTACTGCTCATTGCAGACGAAGCCAAAGCCAGCACAGAAGGTCTAATCTGTAGCGCTAACCCCCACAATATCTAGAAGTGGTATGTTGTATTTGTTGACCTTGTATGGACTATCCATGAAAAGAACACCGTAGAAGCTCCAGAGAAGTTCTTATGCGTGCAGAATACTGCAGTAACCGTATGACTTTATCTTCCAGCGGGTTTGATAGTTAACTACCCAGTTTCCATTCTCTGGAATTGAAGTCAAGATGGCCTGAATTGGAGTTCTCCCGCCAAGAAGATCATCCCGCTTGAAATTGTAAATATCACGAGCTTTGACTCTTCAAAACCTCTCTTAGAGATGTAATGATATGACGTGCAGCAACCCCTACCTTTAGCTGCTGTTTGATTTGATTAGACTTCTTAAAGATATCCTGATGGCGATGAACTGCGTGCGTTGATTCTGGCGAACTATCATGATTATGCTGATCATTGCCTATCTCCATGATCCACCGGGGAATGCTCCTCTAAACGTCGAAGAATAATCTTGAAGGGACGATCGGTTAAAGTTGTTACTTTCTCTGGTTATCAGAAACCACCTTATCAAAAGTGTTTAGTTCGGCGTTTCACAACAGCGTAGCCATACAACCGAGCGAAGGTATTGATCGAATTCATGCGTCGTCAGCAGTCTCGTAGGTTTGAATCGGTGGGAGCGGGATAGTTATATATCTAGTGACTAGTCATTGTCAGAGCTTTCGTAGTCTTTGGGAATGGGGTCGCAAACCCAGAATTGAAGCCATTATTGGAGGTGTAGAGTATGCTTATTATTTTTTGAGTAGTGTTTTGATCAACTTATTAAACTAATGTACAAATAGGAATCGTTAAGGAAAGAAAGAAAGAAAGAAAAGGACGAGAGAGCGGAGGGGAAGGGCCTTTAAGGCTTCTTATACCTTGAGGATCTGAGATAGATCCTAAGGGCTGTAGGGAAGTCCTCTTCCTTACGGGAACAGCTAAAGAAGCCCCTTCCTTTACGGATAGCTAGCTATGTCTTGCATAGCAAAATGACCTAATCGAGGGCCTACGGGCTTCGACCCGCTACAAGTATGATAGTACTTACTGTAACTGACCTTTTTTCGTGGTACACCGAGGGGAAAAGTCTTCAGAGAATTGTAATTACATGATTGGTGCTAAACTCCTTTCGAAATAGAATAACCTTGATCCTTTGTATCATTTCACAACGACTGTTTCCCACAGGTTTGGGAGGACATTTGGATGAACCCTTCATTATTATTGAGGTCTTTGCGAAAAGGGCTCTAAGTCATTACACAGCGGAACGTAATTTAACCAATCTCTACATTTCCAAAATCCGATTTCAATAGATTCGCTACTCGCCCTTCTTCTTTTATGTGCCTTGTGTATGATACGATAGGGTGGGTTACGGGAACAGTGCTTCGGTACCTATATGGCATATGCCTTTATCCGACTTGAACTCTCTCACGGCCAGGACGGATACAAAAGCTGTCACTAACCATATATAACCTTATGACTGACCCTGTCATTCGATCTCTATTGCAACATTTAGGGAGCGTCAAAACCTAACGAATATAGGATGTGAGCTGAAATGAAGTTGTTAACTACTAATTTGATTCTCCATGGCCTACTAGCTACTACTTCTTTCTACCTTACAGCCAACGCTTAGTAGATTTGCAAAATATTCTGATGTTACTAGTACATCTTGCCGGAGTTGTCATTTCTGCAGACTCAATTCATAGAGCCGCCATCTGATCTGGAATGATGGACAAGCGGCCTAGCGCTCGGGTCCACGCATGGAGAAGTTTCGAAATAAATTCCGCAAACCAATTGGGCTCCGAGGTGTGAGCTTTGTAACAAGCAGCTTTCAAGCTCATAAGGCATCTCCATGGCCAACGGAGTGGACGTTCCATTCGACCGTGACCTGAATCAACGATTCTAACCATGATTTAGCCACTTGACTTTCCTATCCCACAGCCTTCATCTACAAGGTCGGGTTTCGGCCCCATAAAGGGCTAAATGTAGAGTTATTCTTCCCCAAAAGCCTTCCTGCCATCTCCCTACCAAGCAGGATCCCCAGAGGCCTTTTTTGTGACTAATACGTGCGTGTCTAGTCTCTAGTTATTTATTGTCCGTAATTAGGTCTCGTGTAAATTATTACTTTCCATTGCTATTACTACATATCTGTAAGATAATGCATACCCTATATTTATGGATAATTTTCGTCCGGGTACTGGTTTCGTTGGAATAATTGCATGTTCCTGACTGCATAGTCGGTATGTTTCAAGGGGAGGTAACATGAATGTTCGTCCGTTTATGCATCGGCCTACGGATAGATAGCCTTGTTCTCTAGTCTAGTAGTGGTGACGGTGTTGTATGTTCTTAGATCTTGAATCATCGGGCCGACTCTTTCCTAGGCCTAATCGAATGCTAATTAACCCGGGTGATAGGTTTCTAGGGCAGACATATCTCCCTTGCCGAACGCAAGATCAGCCCAATAATGTATGATATCGGGGAAAAAAAAGCACCAACTCGACATGTTTTCGTAATCAAGCTGGTTTACCTTCCCAGGGCGTCTGGAAGGCGTAGATGGGTAAAGCACCCTCAAAAGCTCCACAGGTACATACGTCTTCTGTTTTTGACTTGGTGCAGGGTCGCTGTCTATGGTATTACAATATAGTATAGTTTGCAGGGACCTGATACCTATAGAGGGTTGGAGCGGGAAAACTCAAAACTGCGAGGTGGCTATCAACTTTCCCGCGTATAACGGAACGGTAAAAGCTGTCTCTTCTATTCTGCCACAAGTCACCGCATTCCTTCCTTACTCTTAACTCCAAGCTTGTGATGCTATTGTTAGGGTTGGGTTCTCTATTTCTATTTCCATTTCAAAATTATTAATGCTAACAAAGGTTGCATATGCCTGTTTGGAGCGCCCCGCTTTACGAATAGCCTATTTGGGTGGTGTACCTCTAATACTAACTAGGTATGGTAGTTACTCGAATATCTGAGACATCTCCGATTCTCCAACCGGGGTGACTCTACTTATCTACATCTGTTATAGCTCCTCTCCCCGCTTTGTCAACACTACTATACGTATGTATCTAAAATAGTACATTTTCAGATGTAGATCGGTACTACAGTATATAAAGTATACAATGAGGAATTCCTGCTCGCATCCCGCCAAATTCTTTTCGGATAAGCCCGTATAACACCTTACAGTCAAGTTTACTACTAATAAAACTTCGAACCTTTTATCGTAGCACTCAAACAACACACAAGCACAGTGTGTAATACAGACCGCCTGCATTGCCTTTTCATTGGCAATAGTTGACTCCGGAATCCAGAACTCACGTGCAACGTTCACTTGCGCTAAATACTACTCGACATTGCATGCTAAAACATATCAGCGCTGTGCTTTTCCTCATCAGGGTCCCGGATTAGCGATAACGATCTATGTGGCAGGGAAAGCCTTGCCTGACTGAGATACACGGCAAGGTCAAAGGCCACCCAGGTTTCAACCTGCCCCTGCAGGTGCTGTCGGTAAAGGTGGCAGTAAGGCCGCTGGTGTGTATAACATAAGATTAGTCCATCACGTTGCAATTGCATACAAAATACTATATAAGGGGGGTGTGTGCTTGCTTGCTTCAGTATCAATGTGGGACTTGTTTCCTGATGTGCTACGGGGCGATGCCGCCTACTCCACTGCGATAATCAATAAATCTTAAGCCAGACTAGGGAGACAGAACCCCGAAGCTGGCAGTGGGAAAGTCTTGCGGGATGGTATCTGCAGGCAGAATCCCAAGCTAACTAAGTGCCAATGGGGACTAGTGGGAGATGGATTACTCGCAACCTTGGCGGTAGGATGTGATACAGGCTTATCCGAAAAGAATTTAGTGGATGTGTGAATAACAGCCATTGTGGGTGTAAATAATAATAGAATCATAAAATGATATGATGGATCAGCTGCTGCCACAACATCGTGTTATAACAAACAACCGGAACAGCTACGTCCAAATAGGCTTTATCTATCCATCATCATCATCATCCTCATCCTCATCCTCATCAATCAGATTTCCCTCTTCAACTTGATGCGGATGACACGATCGAGACCAGTATAATCTAATTATATAATCGATTATTATGACAGTGACTGTATTATTTATTATTCTCCTTCAGCTCCTTATTATCCTTGGTGATTAAGAAAAATATAATACGAGAACTTGTCAGGAATGGGGCTGAGAGTTTGAGACCTCACAAGCTGCTGGTGAAGGTCACAAGTAGAAAATCATTCTATTCTGCTGGTTTTCTTTCCAACGGTGCCACAATATCACACTTGCTGCAGACAACATTCCCCATATCGTGAACTTTGCAATCTAACCCACCATAAAGGTGGCGAGGTAGACGGGATCTTTGCTGTGACTCAACTCTCTTCCAGAATGCAAGATGGTGAGCTCTGTGGTTGCAATCTTGCTCTCTTTCCTTTCGTGTTTTCGACTGCTATAAAAGGAGCTCCCAACCTTGGCTGTCGTCTCTAACAACATTTTTTATCCTACCGGTTTAGGGCTGCTGCTTCTCTTTACATGCACAGCACCGACAACGATCTTCCCCTTTCACCACCGAAACGGCAGAGGAACGCCATGCTGACCCCTCGCCTCGGGGGATGAATCCTGCTGCCACGACCATCCTTTCGGAGCCGACAGCTTCCCTCCGCCATCATCCCTCTTCCCTCCCTGCGGTCGAGACGACCAGCCGTCCCCGCCGCTCTAGTCGCCGCCGCAGCCAACCCATACATCTGTCCCTCAGCGAACATTACAACCAGCCAATCCGTCCCCATATCTGGCGCAGCAAGCATCGTCTCTGGACGCGGTCCGAGCTCACGAGCGAGCGGTCCGAGTTCTTTGAGACCAGGGTCACCGGTCGACCCGAGGTCTGGGCAGCATTATCGACCGCAATATCACTACTTCGCGGAGGCGATGTTTCAACCGCACAGGGCATCATCGATGCGGCGGGGGTGACGGTGCCCACCGGGGATCTTTGCGAAGGCTGCTATGATGAGACCGGTGCCCTGTATCGACTGCCGCACTGCATCGTGAGTGATCCTGAGAATGTCGTCGGCGACCAGACGGTGGAGCATGGCGATGCCATGTCGGACGGAAAGTTGTCCGTAAGTGACGAGTCTGAAGATGAGCTTAGCCCTGGGGACATCGAACGACGAAGGGAGGAGAAGGGCAAGATGAATGAGCGGGATGTCATCAAGGTCCGAGCTCGACTGAGTGACCGGGGCGGGCCTGATATCGTCATTTCAGTCAGCAAGCT
The DNA here is from genome assembly GCA_019804575.2 of Pseudotulostoma volvatum. Classification (NCBI taxonomy): domain Eukaryota; kingdom Fungi; phylum Ascomycota; class Eurotiomycetes; order Eurotiales; family Elaphomycetaceae; genus Pseudotulostoma; species Pseudotulostoma volvatum. The sequence continues at coordinate 19,426 of JAHQZX020005308.1, forward strand.
GCAGGGTGTGGGAGTGCTAGCTCGGAAAATCGAGGCGGAAGCGGGCGTATGTTTTTTCTTTTTTCTTTTTTGTCTCCCAAGATTCATCTATCCTTCCTAGCCATGCAAACCAGGGCTGACCCGGATTCCTCATCTTCGCATGTCATAGATATCTTCCGGGAAACAGCAAGTCCGAGTCGCCTATCTCGGTCGAATACTGAAGGAACACGAGCCCATCCTAGACCAAGGATGGAAACCGGGCCACATCGTCAACGCGCTGGTTGTCGCGCTACCTTCTGCGCCTTCATGACATTGCAATCATCCCAATCACCTCACCGCCACCAAAATCCCTTCTTTCATTTGATTGATTCTCCGCCCATTGGATGTCATGGCATTTGGGTAACGAGGGAAAAGGCAAAGACATGGCGACCTACTATATTACGGTCACCGTTCTCTTCTCTGTCCGCTCGGCGTTGATATCTAGGGGAGTTCTGAACGCTATCATCGATATCATGACTTTTCAGAACCTCTCCGACATGAACACATTCACCCACGCACAGAGAGAGCGAGTTCCTGGAAAGGCATTATCCTTCCAGAACCCTCCCCCTTCTCTCTTTGAATGATGATCTAAAGAAGCATAATAGTTGTCTTCGTCATGAGCATATGTTGCAGCGTTCCCCTTATCTTTTTTTTAATTCCGGTCAGACGTTTCAACTGTCCAGCCTAATTTAGCCCATCTGTAAGTGGGGAACATCTAAATAATAGGAGGGGCTCACTCCGCTCCGGAGGAGCATCCCCGTCAAACTCATCCTCTCGCCACATCTCCTATCCGTGCATGGTATTGTCAATTCTAGAGGAAAAGACCCACTAGAATGATCGACATCTCCCAAGGAAGCAAAACCGAAAGGCCTCAATAGCCAAATCCCATCTCTCCTCCCTGACTTCACCTCTGTATGTATTTACTGTGTTTCCAAATATTCCCGCCTCTCCTTATTTCCATCTCCCGTATGATATTTCCTTCTTTTTTTCCTTCGGTCCCTTTGTCCGTCTGTTCGCCTAACGATTTCCCTTCTTTTTTTTCTTAGACCCATAATACCCTTTTCTTTCTTGTTCTCTTTTTTTTCTTCTCTCATCTCTTGTGTCTGTTTCCTTTATTCATAATGTGTATGTATGCACGTATGTATGTCTATATATTGTATGCGGCGATATGATATTGGGAGGACTACTATGTACATACTAATCAGTAGTACCCACTTACGCATAATAATGAATGAAATGTCACTAGTTATGATATATTAGTTCTTATATCCAGCTTATATACCTACCTATCATACATAGTATCATACGATGATAGATCGAGTTAGGGAACTCCTGATCAGATCATTGGAGCCAGCGCTAGAACTTTGGAGACCGCCCATGGCTCACTCCTAGATGACAGATAGCCGTAAACGGAGCACGGCGTTTTAGAATCCAAGCTCAACTCCTACTATCGCCTTCCTTCCCAAAAATCATTCGTCTTCGAATGGATCCGAGTATCATAATATAAACGAGTACCTCTGTTGTGATTTGTATCATGTAGAACGAAGGGGGAAAAGAAAAAACTCCCCGTATTACTCCGGCCATTGAATAATGGAAATTGGGGCGTAGCTACATACAAAGGGTCCATGAAGGATGACCATTTTCCAGTACATTATTGCCCCTTCTGTCTATATGGAGCCCACAAAGACGGGGGATGGGGCTGAAAACCGAGAGCTGGAAGAAAACTCATACTAAACTTTGAAGAAAAGAACCGTGGCGAGACATCAAAATAGAAGGCTTGCTCCGCATCATTGCTTGCGGGTATATATGGAAAAAGAAAAATTTTTCGTGCAGACCTTTCGCGTAGACCATGAGAAATCGCCGTGTCACAAAGACAATGTGGACCTGGAGGGTAACACTCCGCGAGGGGACGAACCTTTTCGTCCCGTATAACGATGATAATCATGAACGTAAGAAGAAAAATATATATATAGGGCAAATAGATAGTCAAGGTCAACATCAACCAAGAAAAGATAGGTATCAAAAATCCTAATGCTCGCAAGACGCCTTGCTTGGCCACCTGGGGATGCTGACTCTGTGGCTGTACCGGCTAAAATGAGGGCAATCGTCAAGTGAGGAGGAAAAATCCGAGATATCACAGAGCGAAAAAAAAGGAAAAGGGTGGAAGGATCACTGCAAAAAAAGGTGGTATAATTACAGAACACTCGCAGGAGACGAAAAGAACACTGAGGAAGGGTTCATCGCAACCCGATTACGCTCTGTGAAACGACCATGTCAGCCAACAATATACCTCGGGTCCGATCTTTAGACAACGCCTACCATTTCGAGAGTCCACACCCTTCGGATCCACACTTTCAGGTTGCCTTCTACGCCGTCCACACCGTCGAGCCCGACGCCCTCCCACCAACAACGCCTGGCGGGCTTTCTCCAGAATAGAAGTAGTTTCTGAGCCATTCCCACAGAAGTGTTATGTGCCAGGTCCCCTCTGATGTCGGTACGGAGCTTTGCCAGCGCAAGACTGCAAATGACGGCTTTGCTCGGTTCCCCGGCCCGGTGACCCCACCTGTCGTTATGATTGAAGCCACTAAACCAAGGTTAGCCACTGAACCAAGGACGAATCTTTGAAGACGAATGACTACCCAGCAGTCAACATCTCAATGAGATGTTGTTCGGTGCTCCCGGGCTCATCGCTCTTCCTCAATCCTGAAAATATTCCATCTTGCTTCAACAGCGCTCGTGCTGCAGCTCGTTTAATTTCGATCATCTCTGGATGGTCGATACCTGGGCGTGGTGGGATGACGTAGAAGTCGAGGTCTTCGCGCAGGACGATGATTCCAGCGCGATCTTGCAGCATATCCCGTGTAGGTCCGTGTAGGGCATCGTTGGCGTCTAGGTCCGGAGAACTTGAGGGAGGTGATGATGAGGGGATTGATTGTGCAACGGAGCGAAAGAAGTCTAGCATGTACTGGAGCGAATGGGGATCATACTAAAGAGAGACGTTTGTGAGGACATGAACCAACATCTAACGTAACTGATATGTGCTCTCCTACTATCCCACCCAAAAGGAAGGAAAGGGAGAATTCACGGAGCGAGCTTCCATCGCGGCTACATACATCGACCGTGTAGATATCACTTTCATGGAATCCTCCCATGTGTCCATCCGGGAGTAGGCCGTTCGGGAACAGAGAGAGCAAAACGAATTCGGGTAGCGTGAGCAGTTCCTCTCTTGAGATGGTGAACCGGGTACCACTGCGAATTTAACGTCAGAACAGATGCCCCAAAGCCCCTCCTCGGGCGTTTATCGTGAATAATTCTTACCGAAGCTCAAGGGTGATATGCTCATCACCATTGACATCTAGATTTCCCAGAGGCATCGAAATCAGTATCTTGGTGTCAAAGCCAGCCTCCAGGGGACAGGGGTCATGGTGCATACCTCCAAAGGCGTTGATTGGTGGGCCTCCACTCTGCTGAACTTGGGTAATGATACTCGCCGCACCTCCTGCAGCAGCCATCACGTAAGTGAACGACTGAATCGGGCTAGATCCCTCCGTATATGGAGGTGGGGGTTCTCGATCGTCTGGGACCTTGCCGGCAGACTCCCCCTTCTTGTCTACCTCGAGTGCAGCTTTAGTATCGGCGATAACGGGGGATGCGGTCCACGAGTCGGGAGAATCTTCGTAAGGTGATGCTGGCGCAAAGGCGGGTAGTGAAGAGATGTTGACTTCAGTCCCTGCAGGTTTAGAACGCCCACGCTCCGGCTCCGGGACGATGTACAGCGAGGAGAAAGGCGGTGGGCGAGGAGAGGGGGATATCGACGAGGAGGAGGCCTCAGAAGCGAGTAAATGCGGCGGAGGGCTAGTATAAGACTCGTCCTCCACGCTGGAACCGGTCGGAGGGGGAGGCGGCGCCGTGGTCGGCGAGCCAGGATGATCCCACGGCGTCGTCAAGGTAGGCACTTTCTGTCGTCGGGACGAGAGCCTAGTCGCCGAGGAATGGTCCCAAAACCCAACTGAGTCGCGTAACGGCGGGAAAGGGAATCGCAACTGAAGCCACAAAAGCACACTCAGGGTGAGGATCCAAGAAGATGTATGGATCAATAAGCCCAATATAATAATGGATAGATGGATGGACAATAAAACGGGAGAACGCCCGGGAACAGCGAGATTAGCGATATCGGGTCATTATTGAAGGAGCATGTGATCAGGATGGTATTGAAGAAGATGACGTCGTGGAAGGGCTCGGGACACGAAGCGAAAGGAGGAAGATGTCGCACTGAGAGAAAGATGGACTCAGATGATAAGGGATACAAAAAAGGGGAGATGAAGATGCGCAGTTGAGTTGAACCTTGCATGTTGCAGGTGCTGATAATAATAATATACCGATGTAATATAATGTACATACTACTAGTACCTCTAGATTATTAGTATAGTATATCACGGTATAGTTACATAATCATGGTAATATGTAGGTATCATCCCATATGTACCTAATGTACCATATGTAATGTGCATGTGCATTATACATGCATATAGGTATGACCGTATGATATGATAATACCAGGTAAATAACTTATACCGCAAGCCGGGGAGTTGCCTCTTTGGGTTTGGACGGTCCAGATCAGGATAAGCTTCCGCATCGCGTCCATGCAGATTTAAGCATTGTCCCTTGAAATCTATAACAAACAATTCACGTGACCTCAGTATGCTGAAACCACGTGGAGCAGTCAAAATTCTGGTCCTCGAGGAAAAGCTCTGTAGCGCGCGCTTTCTGGGCCTTCCTGTGGATAAGGACAGCTTGGATGATGTGATTGTTGATGAGATGTTATTGTACTGGTTGATCGAACTTGCAATAAATAATTAGTGACAAGCAGCTCAGTGTGCATCGCTTCCTCCTGGTTAGGAGAGGCTAGTAAACGCGAGACTAACTTTCCCTGGTTGGCGTGGGCTACCTTATGTGCCGTTCCTAAATCATATTGTAATCATGTGACCAAAACTTGATTACATTTCGACCCAATGACATGATTTATGATCACCGCCTACTTTCCGGATGCGCGATTTTTCCACGCGGTACCGGTCGTGGGATAGAGACAATGCTATATGCGGCCAACACTCTGGACATGCAGATCCATTCCCCGGATGGTGTAGAGCAAGAAAGAGGCAATGCCGTGCGCTGACGGCTGCCTTGGTACGCCTGGCGTGGATAGCGAGCTCTTGCAAAAATATCGCAATGCTATTTCGAGTATCCTAGCATAAGGAGAAAAGAAAGAAAAGAGAGAAAGGCGAAGCCTCGTGTGGCTAGTGCGCCTATAATGATCACACCAAACGCAGGTCTCGTCACACTAAAAAGCTAGAGTCACTATCATAAAGCAAAGCCACCCAGTTTCGTCGACCTGTCCTATATAGCTAAGATGTTCGACTTGATACGCATGGACTCGACAGCACTAATCAATTGAGTATAAAGTCGCGCAGAATATCAAGCCGGAGAACAACTTTCTTCACAAAGGCTTTTAATTGATGCAAATGGCTATATACAGATCTCCCACTAAACATCCCCACCTTAGCTCACTTGACTTTCACCTGACTTTCAGCACCCAGATCAGAAATGTGGCTGTATCTTCATATAGTAACCGAACTGGAAAAGTTTTGTCCTGAAACCCATCGCTCATTCGACGCCTGACACACACGTGTTCTAAGTGTATCGTTTTCCCATTATAAGTTGAGAGTGAGTTCCACATTGTTCTTGATTGGAATTGGTGGCTAGCTCTTCGTGTCGTCGGACCGAACACTACTCGCAGTACGTAAAGCATCGTGAAAGACGGGGAAATTGGAAATGCGGTTGCTAAGGAAACTATTTTGAAAATGAAAGGCTTGAAGGTCAGTAACAATAACTTCATATGTGTGTGTAAAGGGGTGATACCCCAATATTTGATTTCGGACCTATAGGTCCTCAATATCGATCTGCAACACCGCTGTCACGTTATATGTCATGTGATGCACTATCGACTTAACTTATATTCCGTAGACTGCGACTTTCCTTTGTTCTTCAACGATTTCTTTTGTATCTTAGCCTATGATAGGTCAATAAAAGGTTTAACCCTTTACAGCGTGTGTCTTAACGTCCGGGTTCAGGTTGGCTGAACCTCTTCAAAGTGTCTGTTTTAAAAGTGGTATTCCAGTCTCTTCACATCTCACTTTTTAACACCTCTGCTATATCATAATTAACCATGCCTCAGTGGTATTTCCTAGGACAACAACCCATCATGAATTTTCACCGCTACAACAACCCATATTTATAAATTGGACTTCACAAATGGAAAATGGATTGCCCTGTCCTGTCGGTAATAAAGTGAAGGAACAAAGGAAGAAATCCTTCGTCTTGTGGCCAAATATCGCTGGAATCGGGTAACTTTTTGGCCAATGAAACACCTAAATAAGCAATAACCTCGCTTGGCGCTAACTAAAATGGGATTGGCACAAAGTCACGTGGTTTTATAGCTAGTGATCAAATGCTAGTAGCCAAGACAAGGATATTATTATACATATGATATAGTTAATGATACTTCTTGCTTGTATGGTGGTGGACATTCAAATCCAATACAAAAGTGCAACCAAAAATGCCACCATTTTCAAAGCTACGCAACGCCACGCCACCACATGAAAAACAAAATCGGAGACTGTAACTCTATATATAATTGGTTTAAAAATAAAGTTACAGAAAGATATATTCAAAAATCGCAAGGGGAGCCTAGGGATTCGTTTGAAAAAAGGGCACTTTTTCGGAGATGTCCCCTCGCGGGCGCTTTACCTTTTTAAGAAGGCGGCCGGAAGGCGGTATACATTCTGCCTATGTAAAAAAAATACGGACATATGTATGGTAAGATACATATAACCCCTTGATACACGCCACCCCTTTTTATTATTAATTACACATATGCACCAGGCACTTGTACCTTCTAATGCGGCTTTCCACCCACCTGATCCGTTGCCATCTTTTTCGGACAGCCGTTAGATAGTTTTACCGCATACAAATGCTAATAATATAGGCATATTACTCTGCAATCCCTCAATAGCATGATCGCAGCTGGCTCTTGCATGGCGTTTGGAGTGGCACCAAAAGTATTCAATGTGATTTAACCCACAATGAAACTTTGGATAGAAGAGGATGCGGTGACAGTAAGGCTTTCCTCCAAGCACCTCCTCAATTTCACC
>JAHQZX020005309.1:0-26637 GCA_019804575.2 Pseudotulostoma volvatum
TTTCCCCACACCAAGGGGAAATTCTCGAGCTTGCCAGGCTCCTTGAGGACTTTGCCATGCGACTCCTGCTCCCGTACCCTCAGTGTTCGTATGCCTTACGGAAATATGATACCGTGCAAAAATATGATTCTATGTTCTTCTCCCCACAGAGTGGGTGATACGGGCCATTATAAGACATAATTAGATACGTTATGGTGCAAACCGCACCTCAGCTACCTTTCCCGAGCGTCCCTACGCTGAACTCAAGAGCCCCCCCGACGTGAGTTTGTTGATTTCTACAGTCAATGTATATTAGCAAATTGGGGACCAGTCGTGGTAAGCAGGAGTTTACTAGCTAGTTTGATAAGTTGAAGAGCATTCCCACCTAAATAACCAAAAAAAAAATTCAATACCGCCCGCAAATTAGTAATGTTATTAAGTTTATCCTAGTACCTATAACCTAAGCCGCGGATCGATCCGTGTACAGCAACTACCTATTATTATCTTAGTGATGTCCAATCTCTTAGGATCCTCTTTCAATAAGAGGGATTCAGTTGACGATATAGATTTGCCAGGGTCAAATTAAATCAAGAGCTTTGCGGGTAAACTCTTTCGTATTTTGGTCCTTCCTCACTTTTAACGTCGCCTCTATTAAATGCTGTTATTATAGGATACTTATAGTACTACTATTAACAACCGCTACTATTATAATCTAATCTGTTATTACTACTATCGATGGTCTTACGGTTGGAGATAAATAAGATAAACGGTGCTTTCGATGCTAACCGCGTATTCACGTCGATGCGGATCTTCACTAATGTATGGAAGCTAGTCTAAATAGCAATAAATGATATTACTAAGGGTGGTAAGCAACTAGGATACTATGATAGGCAGTAGAAGAGAAAGAAGGAGAAAGGGAAGAGGAGAGTCGTGGTCAGGGCACGAATATGGGTCGCACGCTTGCGTGCTACGGGCCCTACGGGAAGTGCGGTAGAAATCTGGGAACATGAGACCATCAGAGAGCCTTAGGCATGATGATGGAAAGGATACCTCTCTTTAGGCTCGCTTTAAGATTAGCCTTGATCAACCCGCGTAGGGAGGTTGAGGGTACGATGAAATTCGGCAAAATACCCAGAGACCCTGGCCTTATCATTCTTCTACCCGGTAGTCTCATTAGCCTTTGGGTGTTGGGTATTGTGCTCATAGTAACCCTCGATCATAGGAGTCCGTAGATCGGAGATCTCGATGTCGATAACTTTCTGACAAATACTCTGGAGCCCTACCATCAAGCAGGTGAGCACCCAGAGTCTCGCGTACATCGAACTTCGAGGCAAAGCTGCGAATGGTGGTATCGCCACAGAGCCAAGCAGCGGAGGCTGCCGTCTTCTAGGTGATGGAAAGTTCCCAGGATGCGGACAAAGAGCCATGCCCAAGTCGACTGCAATAGAGAGATAGAAGCTTAGGGGTTGCTGATGTTGAAAATGTCTGGTTACGCTGTCTAAGATCGTCTAACTTTAACGAGGAGGATTGCAATTGGCCGGCCGAACCGGGTAGGATGTCATTTATGTCATCTCTCGAGATCCATTTCCATAATAAGGATACCTCCTGGCGAATGGTGAGAAAAGGTCTTTGGGTGGGTGTGTAAGTAACACTGATACACCTCCACAAAGCCTATCCGGAGAGCATTCTCGCCCACTTTCCAATTCAATGGCATGACCTACCAGGTCCTCCTTCTGACCTTTCTAGCAGAAGGTTAACATCCCTTAGGAGATCCGGAGAACCTGCTGTATATCCTGCCTCGATCGCAACAGTGGGTCATTTTCTCGAAGCAAGGCATGTAGCCACGTCTGAAATTCAGGTGTTGTCCATATATTGAAATACGGTCTAATCAAGCGGGCTGTGATATTTCTGAATTCCCAGTGTTAACTTAACTTTACTAACCCGCTCCTAGATCCACGCTGATGTGACGCAACGGCCATGTGTCTTGGGTGAGCGTCACATGACCCTCAAGCGGTGTATTTTCCCTCTAGAATGTTATTCTTCTTTTCTTTCGTCCTCCGCCTCTACGGACTACCCCGTAGCTAACAGCCGTTCCATTACTATTCGCGTCGGAACTGGGTCTTCATAGGTACTAAGTACAAGCGGCTTGTCCGAAAAATTGTAGCTACACCTGTTATAAACATTATTAACCCGTATAACTTATAGTAAGGGAAAGGTTTACTTGACTCTTTTTCCTTTTTAGTTTCCCCTCCGCCCCTTCTGCAAGGACGAGAGCGTCTTCAATCCCTTGCGTCGTCATTCTGGTTGGGCGCCCAGCGTGAGTAAAAGAAAGGAGAAGGAAAGATAGAAAGCAGGGGGTTTGGTAGGGAGTTTATATTTATCGTGCGACATTCATCCACTAGTGCTATTATCACCCTAAGCGAGCCAATTGAGGGCCTACGGGCTTGGGCTCGTAACTGTTGGTGTGTGCGCCGTGCCTAATAAATGACTTGCCGATACCTGGGTACCTAGCTTTGCCATCAACAGGGTGCGCCATTTAGTTTAGCAATAAGTGCGAGAAGCTTCCTGCCTGCCGTTGATCACTCACCAACTATAAAACACCGAAGTGAATTTGATACGACTTTGACTTGGGTTGCTGCCATCCTACCCGGTTTGACTCTTAAGGGTCAGGCCCCCCCAATAGTAAGGTGCTGTGAATCTCAAAGCCTGAGCGCTGGACAGCACCAACTCGGCGATAATCGATTCCTGAATTAGCAACTGATCACTCCTATGTGACTTAGACGGCACTCAAGCACTCAGATCCTGAAAAGGGCACCTGGTAACACTAACGGCGACGCGTCGGTAAAGGGCTCTTCGCGTCAAGTTTGATCAATTGCAATATAATATCTAAGGAATCGATTATCACGGTAACCGAGTTATTATCGTTTAGCGTTGAGGCTTTCTCTGTGATCCTGTTGAACAGCTATTGTGCCAACGGCTCCCATCCGTACCGCAATTTGCCTGAGACCGTGTCGACAATAATCCTAACAAGAGCTCAAAATGTCGTAAGCTCTTCTGAAAACTTGACAGTCTCTCAGTTTCCCAAGAGTAAAATCTTATTATTATTATTGCAGTTAAAGAGGAGAGACTAGCTACCTATCATGTGATGATAGTGAGCCTGCCGTCACGAGACTCACGATCACGCGACCTCAAAAGACAGGTATAGATGAATAGTTTGAATCTCTGAAAGTAGATCACTAGTTTTGTCGTCATCCTCTCTCGGGGGTCGGTATTTTGATTATTTCTGTGGCCCATCTTTGGATCGCGTTCTGAGAGCAGCCACTTGGCTAAAAATTTTAAACAACCTCTGATCAAAGTCTGAATCTTACGTCGTGTCATCCCCTGCAGCTGCACTTGTCGACAGGGTAAAACCCCGGTCATTTATGAGGTACCTGCCCTTATTAATAGAGCTAGCTGGCACGAGTACATACATGGAACTAGGCGTCGTCGAGCGGCCTTGATTGCTAGCCCAACCGGTTGACCAGGGAGTATTTATAAAATGGGATATGCAATATACCCGACTCGCCATCTGTACATCGGAAATTTTTCTCTTACACTCTAGCAGACGAGAAGGACTCTCTCAAACCACTACCCCACCCCGGCTGAACCTTTCCATCATTGGCCGTTAGGTACTTTTGCCGTGCTAGCCATGCCAAGTTAGCTGACCCTTTATCAGCTGGGTTCTCCTCCCCCTTTGCGACACCGCCATGCAGCTACCCCTTCAGTTCAACTTCTTAGAAGGGTTGAGAACCGATCTCCGCGGACACAACACATTCTTGGTATCCCAGTCCATATTCATCAGCAAAAGCACGGAAAGTTCCTTCAGAATTACAGGGGCGTAAGTGTCCGCACCCTTTCATGGATTTCAAGGCTTCAGTCAAGACGATAATGAATGGTGTGGGAACTGCAATACCGGCTTCTGGGAGATGATGGGATCTTCTCTAAAAAGAACCCTGATGCAATGCTCGGATCCCCGACTCATGAGAAACTAAGATCCTCACCTTGTCGCTCCATCCAAAAGCCAGAGGACCGTGTAAGGATCTATCTAATTATCATGGTTTCAACACTTATCAATTCGTCAACTAAGTCCCAGCGATCGAATAGCTCTTGTGAAAGGTTGCCAACTGTCATGTGTTTTCAGCCTGGCAACATTCAGTGAGGACTGCCAATGCAACTCTGGGACAAGTAGACGGGGAACGCTATTTTGTTAAGTGGGTATGTCTCAGCTTCGACATATTCAATGCCGCTTCTACAGCTTCCTATAACAGGAAGATATAGGCACCATATCTATTCCTCTAAATGATTATGGGAGATGAAAAAAGCACATATCGACTTAGTGACCTGCGCTCGCGCTAGATTGATGAAACCCCAGAAGCTTATGATTACGACTCCAATTCTAAACCGACAGCATCATTCACTTTCCACTCCTCTTGCTACAAAATTAATTTTGCCAGAGTTTGGAGTCATGTGAGGCATTCCGCCACTAAGAAGGATTGCAGGTGTACATTTGGCGAGCCAACCGTTTTGTTAACCTATGGAAAACTCAAGATACAGCCGCGCGAGTTAGCCAGAGTTTAATTTCTTTGTCTTCTTTCTCATGCTTTTTTACATGCATGCAATGGAAGAATCATCAATACAAATGAATATCCTTCTGTTGCCTTCTATCGATGATAAAAACCCTTTAGAACTACATGTTGGCTGTAATATCCCTAAGGACTGTATACTAATCGATCGTGGTACTCCCAAATCCCGCGAATCCAAAGTCACTCCCCCCATTTTGGCAACTAAACTTAAGGACCAGCTCTACAAATCGTGGGTAAGTAATCGTCCATATAGGGTTATATATCTTATTGCCAATGAACTCCCCTCACAACCCAAAAGGGAAATCAAATGACAAGACGTCCAATGGTGACATCAGAATCAAACAATTGCATGTATGACTTACGACAGCCGAGAGACCAAATTTCCTGAACCACACACTAGAAATAAAAATAGAAAAAAGTTGGGAGAGAAGAGAAGATTATCGACATTCAACCTACATACACATAGTACGTATATACATACCCAATGTGACATTGGGCACTCTGCATATCACAGCACCCGAATCCTGTCTCGGGGAATGCTTTGATGTAGGCGTAGATCTATTAGTATTCTACATGCATAGAAACACCTTAGAATTATATATAGCTATTACTAGGTAGCTACTACTACCTCACTACCTAAGATATGAGAGAATTGATCAGATATGAAAGCATATGCCACATGCTGAGTAATAATAGATAATGAAAAGTACTCCTACATGTAACTATTTTAGTAAGATCATACATCGAACAGATGGGCTGCAGTTGCACAGGGGCCCTCCACATTGAGAAAAAGACTTTCCTAACGGCAGGTGATACAACATTTCGCTTTTTTTTTTTTTTTTTGGTGGCAAGATCTAGTCGGGCATTATTATTATTGTTGTAACAACTGACCAATGCATATGTATCTATACTAGTAAAATCGACTGGTACACATGCATGTATGAAGTCATACAGACGGTGATCGTGATGTCAGTTACTAACAATTCCACCTTTGCGTACTACTATTAGTGTAGTTTAGATTCGCTGTTAAACATGTATGTATGTTAGATGCATGGATAAGCCAAAGATAAGTTTATATTTCAGCTATGACAAAATGTATGTAGGGTTAGAAATTTTTTTTTTTTTAAGAAAAAAATTTCAAAAGAGACGGAATCACTAAAATATTATCACTAGGTGGTATGTACTAGTGCCATCATTTAATTAAAAGGAGGAGTTAGATTCTCTGAGCCTAAATAGACCACATACATATACCTAGCTAGTATAGATGTATATGAGCCTGATCCTGATATTATTATACTGAGTACTGACTATATTATGTCCATTACATACATGATAGAAACTGATGTAAGGGAGCATTGAAATGGAATTTATTTGCAGAGGATCACCAAGGGCTGCTTTTTTTTTTTTTTTTTATGCATTAATGTTTATTTTCTTATTAGCTTAGTTTGCAGTAAATCGATATGAATCATCATCTTGATTGATCCGTGCGGGTAGAGTATAGCAGTACTATGGTAGTAGGCTACATAAAGGTATATAAATCCATAATTAGAGAGTATATATGTAATAATGTATATTACATCTATATGTCTGTAGACTTATGATTGTATGTACAAAGCAAAGTTTTCTTGACCACGTAGTTACAGAGATAGTAATTATAAAGCATCGTTTTTTTCTCACTCTTGATCTCTCCCCAGGTTTCACGTTCTTGTTCTTTTTCAGATTAATCTTGTAGTAATTAGAAGTTAATAATTATATATTCGGTATCAGTATGTCTTAGCTCATAATCTCGTGAAATGTTTCGTTCCTTTCAACTCTCATATATTAATTAATCCCTAGCTATAGATCCTTTCGCTTCTATATAATGATAGATCTGCAAGGTTGTACTGATTACTAAAGTGCTGATCAATGGTTACTAACTACCGTTTCATACTACGATAACCGAAGCCTAGAAGCAATACTATCTAGGCTTAGTACAGTCTATGATGATGTACTAAGGTTAGGGATCAAACCTACTAACTCAGGCTATTACATACTAAGTAGTCTGAGTGCGAATTATAATGTACTATGATTTTTAGACTTGTGGTTGATTGATCAACTAAGCGCAACGTATCATACATATAATGAGTCTGATGTGATGATCAATCCATTATTGGTTAGTACGACTACCTGATGAGTATTGTAGCAGATATATGATAGTAGTAGATGCTAAATCATGACTCAACGACATATTTAGTAATAATTACTAGTACGGGACCTACCTACCGGAATACGACTTTTAGGAGCAGTGGTATACTCGGGGGGTCTAACTAACTCATAAAATGTGATACCGTTTGGGGGCCAGATCGAAGAGCATGCAATACTAATAAACAGATATGTATATATATACCTCTCTATGCTGTGTCCTCAACACGAAATCATGCGTATTATATTATGGGCAGAGAAGTTCATCGTGTAGGTAGGCTAAATGTTGATTATATTGAAAGCGCCGCGCACTGAACAAACTCTCTGTGGCAACAGTGTACAAGTATGGTACTGGTAGCAGTACCACAGTGGCAGCGGCATATTCATCTCGGCGAGACAATAAACAAATCTGAAACTTTGATAGCAGTCCCTGAAACCGATCCCTACTAGTAGTATATATCCATCCAGGAGAAAACACATACATTAGCACTCTAATAAGTTCGGCTAACTAATATAAACCTGCCGTAGATCCACAACACGCCTCGGCAGTTGGAATGTACAAAATACTTAGTGCATAACTTTAGTTAGTAGTTATGTAGGATTCATTATTACGCTCGGTACATAGCAGTACCTACTAGTTACCTGAGGTAGTTAGTGTGTGATGGTGTGGTGCCGGGCAAGGAAAGTATTATTAGAGAATAAATCTATTTTTCAGACCGGCGTAAGCCAGCCTGTAAGTTTAACCATTTTGTATGGGAGCCCTTGAAACTGATCCTCACTACCCACCAATAAATGTGGCCTTTGCAACCATTGTAACTATGTTGAAATACCACGTGACATATGACTTCGGGTTCTTTCTCCTGTAGGGGAAAAGTGCGGGAAAATAGGTAATAAATACCATTCGTTACTAGCGTAATAATCACTTATCCTAATTAGGCTATGAATTAATTAATTCTGAATGATTCCCTTGGTGTTGGTTTTCCTTGTCCGACATGTACATCATACTCACACATCTTACATATGATGATGGTGATTGGTAGTAAGTAGTACCTAAAGATGTTATTAGAGATGTTTCAACATGGTTATAATCAGAGAATTAGTGCAAAAAAGGTTCATTTAAACGTTCAAATAGGTATAACTAGGTATAACATATCTAAACAATAGTAGCAGTCAAGTACATGTATGTACATATTTTTTCCATTGACTCATCTTCTAGTGATATGTATTCTTATTCCCAGGTACTTCAATACATATTATACTAGTGGCGCCCTAAGGCCCACAACAAATTAACACATCAGGTACATGTACATGCACATACATGACAAAAATGATATCCAACAAGGACGTGGCCATGCGGTGCATGCCTCCATAGGAAAAATCCCCGAAGATGGAAAAAAGGCTATTGTTATTATTCTCGTCCTGAATTCGTTCTACTATTCCAACAAAAGCACCACATAGCAGAAATAACTTAGGATTTGTAATTATATCTTTTACTATATGAAAAGCAATGAAGGTCGCAGAATACATTATTACTAATTATATCATAGTAGTACTACATCATGATATGCAGAGAGCTCTTATCCATACATACATACATACATACATACATAGCAGGTACATATATGTGCATTCCAGTGTGCTATGTACTGTACTACATAATATGATGTTGCCTAGCGAAGCGCCGTTTGTAGGGTATGATAGAACAGTACCTAGAGAGTAGTTGGTATATATATGTGTCTATACATATCATAACTTAGGATGTATCAAGTACATGTGCATTACACCATATACATATCTAGAATTAGTATTAGTATTAGCCGCGAAAAAACAAAAAGATTCAGCTTCCTGCATGATGTTTAATGTTAGTTTGTACATGTACATTGTATATGTATGTTAATTGTGATCTTCTAATGATGCAATTGTGTCAAAGGAATGCCGCATGAGTTAATGTGTTACTCGCAGGGGAAAAGAGAGCCAACGATCCTGGAGATATATAGCCAGATGGACTTCAATCCGCTCTGCATTATTCTGAAATCCATCTGGGGTAAGAACAAGTACTAGCTTGACACATACATAGTATTTAGTTATTCTGTAACGCAATCTACGTTATATATAGTATGTAGTATCATAATCGTGTGGAGGTTACTACAGATGTCCAATGGATTAATAAATAATAATACTATAAAATCGCGTACCTTTGCCTACCTGCCATTCTCCCATCTCATTACTTTTTCCTTTCCTCTTTCATGAGCCCCACTTTGGGGGACGCACTAAAATCCTTGAGGCGGCTGCTGCTGCGCCGGCCAGACCTGGGAAGCTACATATATGGGTTCCGAGTTTGTTGACAGAAAGGACATATGTGTGGCACAGAGAATCGCACAAAGCCGAGCTGCATGGAAAGTCTCAAATTTGGCGATGAATGAGGGGAAGGTGCATGTGGAACTGATTATTATTGATATGTGGTAGGGGGACATTAAAATACATCCAATTCAAATTTGCCATCCAGGGATTCCTCGGAATATGATATGAATAAGCGAAGACAGAAAAGATGTGGGGAGAAAACCAAGAATCAGGGACATGATATGGGCCATAATAAATGCAGGAAGAGATTATGTATGATAAATGAAGCCCGAAAAAGTCTATAGCGGTGCGAACCTTGATCCGTATGCGCCGCTGCCTCCCAGCGGCAGATGAAAATAATGGTGTGTGTTCTGAGGTTAGATTTTTTCCTTTTTTTCCTTTTTTTTTTTTCCCTCCTGGTCTTCGGTCATTCCGAGTTCAACATTTATTTTCCGAGCCTTTTTCCTCCCGCTAAGTCCTCTTTCTCTCTAGTGTTCTTCTTTTGGCTAGTGCCATTATTAGGTTTATTCCCGTCTTTGATTAGCGTGAATCATAATAATAATCATTCCCAGCCGTAGAAGAAGGATGAAAGATTCGAAGAAATGGAACGCGCCCGTAAGAGAAAGGAAAACCCGTTTCACTAAAGTCAGGTAGCCTCACGGAAAGGTATCTGATTGTCGACGATCAGATTCCGGTAAAGACGTAGAGCTATATGGCTCTATCGGGGAGGTCGAGGTAGTTGCAGATTATCGACTCAATGCAACTCGTGCTTGATTTGACTCTGGCAATTAAACCTTGCTCTCACCTTGAGCATGTTGGTTCATGTGGGTCATGAATGCTCTACGATATTCCCTGGGTTGGGCGAGTGGTGACGATAGCAAGGATGATGGTCGACGCAAGTTTAAAGACTGCGTTTGAGTCCCATCAGTTTCCACGACCAAATATATATATATATACACCACAACAGATGGCAAGGTTTCGGCTATCGCAACTTACCACACAATCGGCGCACTTGGCTCCTGCAATATTCACCCGGCCACGGCAACCCCGAGGGTAGTTTGCGCAGGAATACATATTTGATAGAATGTCAATGAGATTTATGATTTTCGGGTGGGCTGACCGACAGCTGAGTGCACAATTCGTGGTATTAATAAATATCTGGAGCAGGCTGCTCACAAGCGTCACCGCTAACCTTGATCAAGAAGAGAAAGCAAGAAAGTTTCAGAGCCTTAAGACGCCACTATGGTACAGAGTTGAGTGAGCAACGATGATAATGAGATGTTGAAGAGGATTTAACTTGGACCCAATATAATGATGGGGATTCGGCTGGTATTTAACCCGGGAAATGATCTGGGTGTAGGTCAGAAAATCGGCTGCCAAGAAATGCCCGAATAAGGGAAAGCAGAAGTTAGAAATCAAGATCTGCGATGGTAGATCGTGGAGATCAGAGGACCAGGCCTTGCGGGCCGGGGATCCTTTTAGACCGTAGTTATTGAATAGCGGACAGCGGCGGCGGGCAGGATGAGCTGCTTGCAGAGAGATGTGTTGGGGGAAGCGGCCCGCCGGCCTGTAACACATTCCACGGGGGTTGATGCTAATGCGCAGGGAATTTTGGGTAATTTTGGTTGAGACAGGGTGACAGAAGCGGAGCTCATTATCGTTTGGGCAGTTTCCCGGACGCGTGTCATTCGCAAAAGGCTGGAGGCTAGCTCGATGGTTCATGGTACCAACACATGGACCTAGTAATCATGATCATAATAGTCATAATAATCATAATCACGGTCATAATCAATAAGGATCTGAAAAAATCTGGTCAGCTTTCTCCTCTTGGCGAACGGCCTAGCGGGCCCCAGACTTACAGGTTCCATATCCCAGCGGTGTGGGAGACTTCGAAGTAGACCCGTTCGGAACAGCGAATTAACCTTCAGGATCCCGCGATGAGGAATCCTTTACCTCGCCACTCGGCGTGCAGGAAAATGGCATCGATCGTTCCGGGACGTGCCCACTTTTTTCTAGCCCAAGATACGGCAAGCCCTGTAAATGAACCCCTGCGAAGCCCTGCGCTGGCTTCCCAGAGATCCGCCAAACGCTCGCCTCAAGGGATTCTCGAAGGCCCCCAAGAGATTCTGCGCCCCATCAGCGACCTAACTTATATACCGCTGTATGTGATCTCATGGATCATCATCAGCCAGTCAAGAAAGAATTTTAGTGGTGGCCCCTGGCTACAGATAGTCCCCATGCCAGCCAGGTGTCAAGGATGGTGTCTGGCATTCTTTCCCCCCTTAACCATGTTTCAGTTCTGGGCTGCCGCATCTCCTTGGCCAAGTCGGGAGGCCTTACGACCCTTGAAGTTATGTAACTCCTATAAGATCGACGCATGGGCTGTGATCTGCTTTAGGGGGGGGGATTTGTTTCTTGCCCAAAACTGTCACAGCCTGACTTGCACCTGATCTAGAAGTGGAGTCGGAGGTGGTTATTGGTCTTTTAGTATCAAGTATCATAGTTCAATCAACCATCGGAGAACTACTATGATACTATCATAGGACTATAATCATCATAATTGGACTTATCGTCCAGAGGAGTCTGTTAGGATTTACGTCATGGATGTATGTAATTTCAATCACCGACTAATCTGGATGGAGTACAGCACAAGTTCTTACACAGTATTGATTGATATTTTTTATATTTTTTATATACATAATATATAAATAAATACCTTGATATACTACTAGAACCAAGTCAATCGTATTATTAGGATAACTATATGAATTAGTTAACTATAAATACGAATGTAATAATAAGATAAAATAAAATAGAGTGAGGTAGAACTTAGCCCTATTATTACAATAAATAAATAATAAATAAATGTACAGTACATAGTGACTACACTTTTGGGTATGATCACGTTGCAGGATCATGTTGGACGCCCTCGCGAGGGGTGTGACAAAACAACAGAGCTGGGACGCCCTTCCATTTCTCCCGATGAAGAGAGTAGGCCAGCCATTATTACTGCCTAACGATAAATAATCATAGGTAACTTAACTAACTATATGATAATAATAAAATATTATAACTAGTAAGATATACATACATACCCTTCACAGTACAGATCGAATACGGGTTTGATGTATCATACTGATACTATACAGTACCAGTACCAGTAGTACTGTACATAAAGAATCGTGTCGCTGCAACTTCCGAGCCTTACCGGAAGGGGATCTGGCCGCTCGGACCTAACGAATTCTCCAGGCTTCATGGTTTGCCTCTTCGCACCAAATTCCCTTAAAGTGCAGGATCATTAACAAACGATTCTTTAGGTCGCTTGCCGTTTGTTTGTTACTCCGCATTCAAGCAATGGGAGAGCCAGATCCTGAATCCCCTGATTCGCACACAAACTATGAACTACGCTGTCTTTGTCTCGCTGTACAGTAGTAGAGTACTACTTCCCAACTAGCACATACATATGATAAGCCCGTTCTCTCACATATATACGCAATTTCATGCGACTTGTTTTTTCTGCCCCTTGAGATGCTATGCATCGGATTGTGAGCTAGTGGGATTATGTCGAAAAATAATAGCATCCACCTTCCCACACTTGGATTCAAGTTTTACACATCCATATTAAATTAAAGCATTGGCTAGTAACCAATTTTCCAGCCACGAAAAACGCCATCATCTCAAATGGTACTTATTCGATAGCCACCCCCCGGCACTCCAGATGCAACTTGCTCAAAAGAGCATTGTCATGAGAACAGAACCATTATGATTATTGCTGCTTGTCGACTCACGCTACCATGTCGACGCCATCGCCACCCGCAGCATTGATTCATCGGCCCGTTGCTCGGCCGGGTGGGGCTGTAGCCTCACCTAGAAATAAGTCTGGAGGAGTCTGAACGTTTCTGCAGAATGACATCCGTTCTTAGGTGAATCGGCATTCTAGGCGTCTGGAAATCACGCTGGGCAGCATTATCGGCACTACTACTACTACTATTAACCAAACAGACGCGCCGTGGACCAAGGAAATCTTAACATTCCAAGATGGCTGACGAAAAACAGGAAGCCTACAAGCCAGAGGAAACTGCCTTCCCTGCCATACCGTCTTATGTCATGCTAAGTTACCCACTATTCACACTCTTGAAGTTAGTGGGTATGATCAATAATATGGTATGTATAGTCGGCAACAGGAATCTGAATTTTCTCTACATGTCGATGGATTCCCGCACTCTCGGCTGCAGACAGCTGGTCGGTGGAGCCCCGATGTTCTGCGACGGGATCATCATTCAATTCATATTACCGAGGTAAATTCAATTGGGCGCTCATCCACCTCGTTTGAAATATGTCTTCAGCCATGATAGCCCCCCTCTGGTCCATCATTGGTCTCACTATGGCATCTATATGTACATTAGAGAGTAGTTGCTGCGCCAGACAGTCTAGCAACCGAAACGTAGTGTCGTAGCGTGGCAGCTGTGACTCAACATTGGCTGGATAACTTTAACACGAGGATTTAAATGGTCGAGCCCAGTGCCGATCACCAAGCTGCGGGGATCAATACCAGCCATGGTTGCAGCATGTTCATTATCCGCACTCATGCTGTAAAGTGCTTCAACCGCTGAGCATAAATCGAAGCATTAGCCATCCACCAAGAGCGCCAATGCTGGCCACGAGTAGGAGCCCATTGCCTTCCTTAGTCAAGGCTAAATATGCAAGGCAGCCAACGATGATTTCCCCAATCCGGGCTGTTGCTCTCTTACGCTCCCAGCTTCGATCAAGGGGAAATGGGGGTGAGATCCGTACATCTCCCCGGCTGCTATCGGGTAAACACCGTAGAGGCTTCAATGGAACGGTGACAAAGAGCGCCACGGCGCGGTGGTCAGAGCTGGGGAGAAGCGGAAGAGCTTCGTAGACATATGGTTGAATACCCCCAGCTTCTGCCATTCCTGTGGGAATATCTAGATACAAAATCCGGTCGCACCAGCTAGGCCAACGATTTTTCGCCCACTTCCATTGTTTAGGCTCTACAGCTCCTGCAGCCAGTCGAGCCTCTAAAGAGTATTTGTACGTGGGCGGAAACGTTATTGGCGCTTCCGACAAGCCATGGAAGGTTCTCTGCGCTTCGGCCTCCCGTATAAGTTGGTCATCCTTGAGTAGTCGAGCATAATTCCGGGGGCTTTGCATATCTAAAGTGGGCTGGGGGAAACGGCCAAAATCGGTTTGTTTCGGACTGGAGTCGGATGTACGGTAGTTGAGGTCGCCTGCCACAAAGAGGTGCGATGATGGAGAAAGTATGCCCGGGTATCTGCTACTTTGGCCCGTGTTGTCCCAAGCTTCGATGAGGCCAATTGAGTTATTTTCTTCTTCCCGCTCGTCAACCCTGCCGCAATTACCAACTCGGGATCTGGAAAAAAATAGCCGCTCGACCATGCTCCTCCAGTCTTCATTCCTGCGTAGGAAAGCATATTCCATTGGAGCAAGATGGGCGGCAACAAAGGTCAGATCAACAGCTTCATCGATGGCTTCACTGGTTCGATAGCCCAGTCGTATTCCTACTGCACCCTTGCTACCCATCTGCAGGAATCCCAAACCAACCTCCGCTGTTTCAACCCAAGGGATTTCTGATTCAACGTCCGACCGAACAAAGACCATACCTCCTGTTAATCCGCAGCTAGTTGTGACAATATTGACATATTGCACAGTCCGAGGCCAACGCTTCGCTACCGCGAGATCTACGGCATGGCGAAAACAATCGAAGTATGGAGTCAAAAGGCTTCCCCCAAGGAATGCATATGCAATAGGCGCTATCTCCTGGAGTGAAAAGACGATGATTTCGGGTGCTGCAAAGGGCCCGTGTTTGTCGACGCTCGTGGAATCGGAAATGGGATCAAACAAGTGCGAAGCAAAAGTTTCAATATGGATTGGATTTCGGGCGCAGTTGAAAGTGAGTATGTAAAGATGGAGGTACTCCATTCTGTTGATAATAATAATGGCAGTAGTTAAGTTCAATGCTGTGTTTGTTCTTGTGAGAATGACGTAGTTGGGTGCGATCCCGAAGTTATTTAGCATTATTACTATGATCCATCCATACGTGTATTCTATACCTACGACTACCTCTATCTACATGTATCAGTACCTTCTACCTGTCATAGTGTCTACCTTATGTAGGTATGATCCATAGTTGAATGTTCCTGGATATATATACTGTATATTCAGTATTCTACCTAATGATTCTCCACGTTGATTCATGTCCCAATGTATCATCATGTGACATAAATTACTACTGCCTTACATAGTACATGCTATGGTAATATACACTTGATCTAGCTAATCTAGTAGAGTGACAGTGCTGGCCCAACTTGAAGGCCAGGGAACTCCTGCTGAAGGTCTTCAATGATAATATGGTTTTATTATTGTCTGGCATGACTTAGTATTCTACGGTACTACTGCTCTTATACACCAAAATCTACTCTAATCATTTCACCAGTTCGACTGACTGCCTAATTCTTCGATGGTACCTACGACGATCCTGCCAGGTACAATTTCTACCTCAACTCTACTGCAGCCATGTCATCAGTTCTGATCGACCGGAACAATCCTCCCGACCTGCCATTGATGGTCCTCTTCTGTAATTATTAGACCCTTAGAGCAAACGGCCCTCGATTTCTGCAGCGGGGATTGATTCCCTCGCGGACCTGAGTGACCGGAATCTCTCCGTCGGTTGCCCACGTCACTCGGGTCCGCGAGATTCGAAAACCGATGTCACCGATGACTGGGCCATGATTATCTCAAGTGGTCGCGTTGATAGCGGCGTTGACCGTGCTTGGTTTGGCCAGAGACTCGGGGGAGAAGGCGAAGTCGGGGTCAACCAGCTACTACTTAGTAGTAGTATGTTCAAGGTGAAGCGGCGGAGACGATGTTATAGCACGGAACAGCCATATGTAATGATAGAGGGATCGGCACATGTAGAAATAACCTGACTATGATACTTGATGGCACTGCTTTGTTCAAAACAGGCAGGTAGACTATATGTAAGCTGAATTAGGCTCCTTAAGAGCCTTAGTTAACTAGAGGGATGATCTATGACTAAGCGTTTTTCGTCGCGTTATAACTACATCAAAGCTCGTTTTCAACTGCATATGATACAGACGGTACGTGACTACATATGTAATGTATTGGGCTGCCAGACAGTCCGGGTTACTTTAGATAGTAGGCCCCCTTTTGGGCTTTTTCTTATTATTTCCCTTTAAAATATGTAAGATAGGGTGAAGTAGCCTCGGGCTAAGAGTGGAAATAAATTTCCGAACCATTAAAGCTGGGGCCGAGTTTGTGATCATCTAAACCCTCCCTTCATCCAAATTTACTTCTCGATTTGAGATCTGACAGCGCGCTTGTAACATCGAGGAGGCGAGCGATGAGGTCATAAATCGCGGTGATCGGAAATGTTCGTAAGGCAGGTAGCCAGGAAATAATCTACTATCATATACCTTGACGTTATGGGAAGCCTCGGGCAACTAACCGTTCACTTTGTTCATATACGTCGTATTTCGGCAAGAACCCCAATTTGCGTATAATTACCGACTGACCGTTTGCCAGGCGTTTGACAAATCGCCATGCCCCAAATCATAGGAGTGTATGGAGTTCTAGGCCAATAGCTTAACGCCGCTTCCGAAAAATCTAGCGATTGACTGCCTCCTTGTATGTACGCAGTATGGGGACGCGTTCTCTTTCTACACCTTGATTCGTGAACTTGCTCATGCATAGTCTTATCAGCGTCTTTGTCTTCACCTAATATTAAATAAAATGTCGATCGCAGCAGCAAGCTTTGCAGCTTCGCGTGGGCGCATGTCCGCGCGGGCCTGAGCACGAGAGGCTCGTGAAGAATGATCTTGTTTGCCTCCTGTTCTTCCTGACATTTCTCCTGTCGACTTTTACAGCCATATATCTCCTCAGTGTCGCGATTCGACGAAAGCTTTCCCGGCCTGCGAACACGGCTAGAACGACGAATGATAAAAGGTGGGGTGGGGAAGGGCACGCTGGCGCTGCAGGTAAAGGGATGAGCGGAGCAAGTCAAGTAATTGAGATAGTGAGGGCGGGCTGGAGGGTTTGAACATATGGAGAATCTCGTTCAACTTCCCAAGCCAGGTCCTATAGTAGCGCCCGAAAATCCAAACCTTGATTTTCGGATACCGAAGTGTTATTCTCACCTATTGTATTCTACTAATCCATCCATAGTATCCGTAACCCAAAAAAAAACCATATGCCGGCATGGTTGAATATGTTGTTAATCATCCGACAAGCGGTTGAACGCCTCATTCTTAACGTGATCTCTCTCGCCTCCCCCCCGTGCTATGAAACTTGGTCCATCCTCTCCGAGAATTGGGTTTGTAACCTTGCGTTTACGGCCCTGTTTATCGAGAGTGAAATATTGACCGCTAGATTTAGTATACCTGATAAATACGCCTTCGGCTCTAGGATCCAGCTCATCATCAGTCTCGGAGTGAGACCAAACTTTTTCGGAGGAGAGCACGCAATTTATTGAGGTCATAGCCGCGGCCAATTAAGGCATCGAACAGTGATTTCACTCCGTTTTCTCCATCAAGCTTGGAAATAATTCAAGTTTGCCATACGAATCGCATAGCGAGCTAGTATCACTCGGGTATATTCATTCCAAGCAATTTCCTGAGGTATGGAATCCTGATTCTGCTAGTTCATGCTCTTAGCTTGAATGCGAGCTTCACATGCATAATCAGCCAGCAGTGCTAAGCCAATTCTCCTCGCCATCCTTTTCATACGCCGATTACCAGAATAAGCGAGTCACTTGTGCCACAATGCTCAATCTAGTTCATCCCTTACCATAAAAGCGGAGTTACGCTCGCTATCCGTCCAACTTGGTGGTGAATAGTGCATTCATTGATTCAACTGATCCTAAATAGCTCATAAATTCGATATCGTATCTGTCACACTGACACTTTTCGATCCTTTCTATAGAACCGGTGACCATCCTCCTCAAGGGCTTCATCGCCGGCTCGTAGTAGTGGTGTCGAGATAAGTTCACTCTAGGTACATGCACAAACCATCTTGCAGTCTGCGGTAGCTACCGTCCTTCGGGAAAGCACAGGCATCCCCGTTCAGATATGATGGCCTAACGCCCGTCCTAAGAGGATTGAGGATAGTATAATATGTTCTGTACATTCTGGCTGCCTGTTTTACGCCTAGTGGCTAAGTTTGGATGTTCCTGAAGTATGTAGTTTCGCAGTAAAGCGATCGTAGTAAACCCACTAGCTATAGGACATGCTACCACAACTAGCCGACCTGCCTAGAAGAGACGAGTATCAAACTAGGCCACTAGACTAGTATAATAGAAGAGAAGCCTAAGCTGCTAAGTGTAGTCCCAAGTGGCTTATATGACAGAGTCATACAGGTCAATAACAAAAATATCTGGCGGGTGAAGTAGCTATGCAGCTGCATATAGTTCACAAGCCGCTATATGCTGACCTATCATAAGAGACAACTTTAAAAGCGGCCAGCTTAGAGCTTGAGAGTAGCGATCCTGTGGCAGCAGTGAGGTAGCATACACTATAAACTAAGCTAAGAGGAAAATAGAGGATGTAGTTGATGAATTAGCTATCTCGGTAATGATAACTTAGTACATGAAAGAATAATTGATATCTATCATAGGAAAGGGATGAAACATAAGAGAGAAGAAAGCTCCGTTGGCCCTATTCGGTAAGGTTTGAGAAGGGAACGACCGCATACACATGATAGTAACTTACTATCTACGACTAGCCTAATAATGAGTTAGGCCTGGGGCTATTAGTCATCAATCCACCGCCCAACAAGGAAGACTTCTTATTGTTTGGAAAGGTGATTATATAATTTACTCTTATAGGCTACTAAAAGTATTATGGGAGCTTGTATTTAGAAGCTAGCTCGGGGAACGTTTCGGACATAGCCGAAACTGTCATCAATCACCGAGTTTTCGCCATCAGAGACAAAGACGAAGATTCCACGTGAGGGTCACATCACGTGGGGAAACATACTTCCCCACCAGACTCAGCAGCCAATCAAAACTCCGCCTCTCCCCAACTTTTCAACTTTTCTATCATATGGACTCGTTCCTTGGCAACTGCACGCAACCTCGCGGTCCTGATTTCAGAAAGCCACAGTCGTAAGTGAACATATATCATACGGTGGGTTAACTCAACTGAAAGATATCCTTCGAGATATTCGCTTTAAACTGGGTTTAATGTTCCGGCTGTGGCCGTGACGAAGTACATACAACCCCAAAAAGACGATCAATGGCCACCAAATGCCTCCAACCTTAATAACAACGTCTCAAAACTGCTTACCCACTTCTCTAAGCGACAAACCATTGTTTTTGATCGTGTTGATACTACATGTCCACCGAACTTCCCTTCTACTCAGAATCTAAAACTCGTTTACGCTACTTCTCAGCGGGGTTTGGGTACCGCCCCGTTGTGACCTTATCTACCTTCCCATACCCAGTATTCTCTAGGGAACCTTGCCACGGTATTATTCCGTGCTACTCTAGACGATCACATTTTTGCGTATCAACTATGGCCGAGTTAAAAGGATCGAAAAAGCTAATAGGAGGCGAAACTTGGGGCCCGCTGAGACGGTGAAAGCAGAGAAATGTGGTAAGCCTTGATCATTCTCTGCTTGCGCGAACCCGGCCGGTGGATATCAAAGAGTTTGCTGTCCTTATTGGAGGACTGGAGAAGGATTCTGCCAGAGCCTGCGTTCAACGTGTGCGTGCATAGAGCGCGTATTCTAGTTTATGGAGCCCGATACAAAGCATGAGAACCTCACTCCGAGAAAAACAAGGAGAGGACTCTGCGCCGCTTAATCTTTTTCTATTCGAAGGTGATATTCTATTGACCGTGCGTATGGGGTTCAGAAAGTTTTTTTTTTCGCCCATTCTCCATCTTAACCATCGGGATTGCACTCCAGATCATCCCATTATTAAGCAAGCTTCGAGGAAAATGACCAGTATCAATGGGATCCCCGGAACAAGGCCGTGTACCACTACATGCGACCAGGGCCACAGATCATAGGTTGACGCCTCGAATAATCGAAGGGCAGTACACATATATTGATGGTTGAAGCGGAAGAGGCTATTCTTTTATCGAAGAAGAATTCAAATGAACAAGAACTGGCTAAGTGAGACGAGCTGAGCTAGGCTCCGACATATATACTACTTAGGCCTAAGCAGGTGTCGTCAGAGGAGTTTTGGGAAGCGCTTAAGATATGAGCTGCAAAGCCCGCATGGGCTGGTTGTCGTTAATGAGTGTGGAGTGTCATCCGGTTAAGGAGTAAGAGAGGAATTCAGACTGGCCTTTGCCATGCTAAGTGAGCTCAGATGGTCCTCCTTAGCGTGTGGGCTGGTTTGGCTGCTCTGCTTCCAAATTACCGGAAAAGGCGGAGCAGGCTGTGCTCCAGGGCGGTTTCTCGCATAGTTGGCCTAACGAGTGCCAAATAGAGGTGATTCAGACTTTGGTCGACCAGCCAGATGTTCCATTCAGCATCTTCCCCATACCACGTGGCGATCTTACGTCGTTCGAAAGAGTGGCTGTCCTAGCAGCGAAGGTTGACGCATTGCAATCAGCAGGCTCAGCGGTTGAGGGCATTACCTGTGGGATAGTGACTGGCACGCATGAGCTTCATGGATAACATCGCTGATATTATCGACGTCTACACCTATCCCGAGTGACAACTATAACTATAATAAGACCACTACGGCAAATAAAAACATAAAGGCACCGATATGCATTTTTCTGCCTCATTAACCATGAAAGTTAGCTAGCTCCCTCTCCAAAAGATCATATTTGGTGGCCGGGCCTTGTCCTGGATGTTATACTCACCAGTTCCCAACTATACCCGAAGTCCGTCCTACGCTAGCATCCCGATTCAGCCAAAGGCGTATCACAGAGGATGTGGACACGCCAGCTTGCGAACCGACAACTGTATGTATTGCCCTTCGATTATTCATCGCACTTTGCCGCAAGGAAAATGGGGCGACGGGCTGCCCTACCGCGGTCTTCATCCTCTCCTTGCGATTTAGATAGCTAAATCATCGTCTTAATGATGCAAGTTCGCCTAGAACTCACTCACACTGGGTTCGACTGGCCCATCTCCTGGCTATGATTGTTAGTGTCCACACCTACTTTAGCCCCTGTCTTTAGCAGCTACTTCCTCTACCCTACGGCGAGAGAACTTCTCACTCTCTATTAATGATATATTCAGTCGCCTGTAGCTACCCCAGGAACGATTGAACGTAAGTGTTTACATTTAACCGGTAAGCTGGGGAATCTTGTAGAGGGATTCTAGTGTCGTTGAGCTCCTGGCATGTTTGACTTCAGCCACCTATCTAGCGGTGAAGGAAGGTGCACGCCGTGATGGGAACCGACGTTTCTCTGCAATATATATCGCCTTTGGTTTAGTAAAAATTACTTACCTATATAGTCTAACGCGATCCCTGGTCGATCTTGAGTCCTGGTTAATCACAAGAGATCCTTGTCTATGTCAGAAAGGGAATCTGAACTGGAATCGGAACCAGCACCACCCATAAGGTATGCTCTGACGGAGGGTTTTCTTGGCGAGCAATCGAAGTCAAAATGAGGACCTCCACAGTATTTGCAACCCTGAAGCCGAACAAGAGGCTTTTTGAAGTCATCCCGGGGCGGTTTTTCCTTGTCATTATCTCGTTGGCGGGTGTCGCATCACGTTGCTGGTACACGTAGTTGTGTTTGACAGATTTTTCCTCAGCATTAAGCATAGCAGATCGTTAGCCATCTTTAGATGGGCGGGAGGTTCTTCCCGCGGATTAGCCTTTTCGATAGGTCTGTCTATCAGAAAATTAAGAGGTACGAGAGGCGTTAGAATGATTAGTTGTAGTCGATAGAGCCTGTTGCAACCAGAAAAGCCGACCGGTAAGAACAATCTTGCAGAAAATTCATCAAGAGTCAATCCTTCTAGATGAATACACGTCATTAAGGCAGTGTCTAATCCTTATCAAACTTGTGTGACAATATCTTCCTCATCCTTGATATTTGATTTCCTGAGCCTCATGCATCACTTTCTTAACCTATCTCCTTAGCGACAGGGAAATCTTCTTCTGCAAAGCTGAAATTTAAGACCTTCGGTCTCCCTTCCAGCGATCATTAGATTTTTTTCGAAACTGCCGTTCAAGATTGTCAATCCACAAAGAGATGTTTCTTCCCACACAATATCAACAATATGGATTTATCTGATAAATCCATTAAAGAACGTCCCCAAAAGGGAGGAAGCCGTGGTCCCAATCGAGATAAAGGGGCTCTACACCATCTAGTCCAGAGAATCGAAAGTTAGGAACTATAATCGAGGCTGTTTTTGCTGATGGATCGCCACCCCGTCCACCAGCGATCATTTGCCCCGGTATTGGAGCATTGGTTTAGTGAGAATATGACGGGTGAGGAGCTGGTTCTTACGTCTCCTACAGGCTACACACCAGCTCCGGGGTGGCCATGAGGCACCGATCTTGTACTCGCCGTTCTGTACAATCATATTGATCCAATAGTATTTCCTTCTCATATGGCCCACGTCATGCAACCTCTAGATGTCGGGCTTTTTGGCCCTTCAAGCGTTGGAATAGGCAGCTCACAAATGGTCATAGCATCCCCCGATAAGCCCATCCTCATATTGTTTGGTCTTAAAACATTCATGCCTATCAAAATAGGATATGATAAAGAATCGACAACATGAGTTTCAGCCATTACTAACACAGGCTGATGCACCAAAGGAAAATTCAAGATGAATAGTAGTGCAGGCCGAAGTCGCGCCCTTACCGATGCCAGCAATGTCAATGCGTGAAATAGAAGATAGAGTAGCTTTTGGAAAGTAGCGATCAAGGACATCCTTATTGATTAAAAAGACAGGTGGTCCTGTATCGATACATACTTCAATATCAATGCCTGATGGAGTTGAAGACGTGACTAGGGCATGTGAGTAACGCATGAACTGAGCGCCAGGTACTGAACCTGTCAGCATCCATAAAGTATGCTCTGGTGGAGGGCTTTCTGATCAAGAAATCGGAGTCAAAATGTGGACCTCGATGGTATTCAAATGTGGAAGGAGCTGATTTCTCAAATGATTTCGGGCTGGAATATCAACAGAAAGTTCGCGCTATTCTAGCAAAACACACAAGATTCGTTTCAGATCGGAGCTAGGCTTTTTCGATAATCGTATTAGAATCCTTCTTCCTTTCAAGATACTAAGGATGCTGTGGATGCTATTCTGGGCCTATTGCTAGAGGACGGCAGGGTTGAAAAGGTTCCTCTTGGAGGACTGTGTCCGATTGCATCGTCAGGATTTGCGGTATGGATACATAAAAAACCTCGTTTTGTCGTGGACATGAAAAATATCAATTCAAAGGTCATTCCTGATGCTTATCCTCTGCCAGACCAGGATGAGGTTCTCAGCAATCTTGGTCTAGCTCTATGGAAATTACTGAAAATTTCTTTCGATAGTGAATTCTCGATAAAAATCGAAAAACCTTTGTTACAAGACACCATGGCTGAGAGAGAATGGCTGTCTCAACTATGGGGTCAGTTTCAAGTCCTGCATTTTCTCAGCATCGAATAGAAGATCTGTTAAGAAAATATCTACGATAAACGGTTATTTTCTATATTGATGCTATCATTGTCTATTTTACATCTCTTGACAATAATCTCAGAGACCTTGAGAATGTTCTTGACATCCTCAAAAAATCCGGAACCGGTCTCTCGAGGTCTGCTAAGAAATCTCACTCCGCTTATTCCTCGATAACCTATCTCGGCCATTGAAACAAGGCCTTGCTGATGCTTTGGTGTTAAAGTGCTCAAACTTCTCAAAGCTCTCTCCGCTATACACCGATGGGCCTAAGGAGTTCGGATTCGGTCGCGCATTGCATCAATTGAACGAGAAAGACCAATTCTTTTTCTATCAAAGCAATTTGTCTCCTACAGAACAACTATTAGGTCTACGCCGACAAGGAATAATTAGAGATTAACAACATGGAAGAATTTTCTAAGCCAGTTCTCTGAGAATCTCGTGATTTAGGGTGAACTTCTTCCTGATATCGAATATCTCACCCTAACTAATCGTTACTAATGTCCATAATGGCACTCGGAAGACACCGTCTGAGATACTGTACGGCAGTGAACCAATGTGAGGCAGCGGGTGCTGACTTTACCACTACACCACAACGCCAAAAGGCCCAATGGATGACTTACCGAGTCATCTAGTCAGCGTACTATATGTCAGGTGCCTGACAACCAATGCCGGGCTTCCCGGGACAGCAAGGATCGGAGCCCTTTGTGACCATGGAAGATTCTACTGAACACTGACAACAGGTTAGGCAAGCAGCAGCAGATGCTTACCATCCGGCTCAGTCGAAAAGAGCAATTAAAGACACTAGCCAGTTGGTCTATATGATTACGTGTCACCAAGGAGCTAGGAAAGGCTGGGAATACGCTTCTAAACCTATCCTCACTGTCGTCCGTGCGTATGGGACCATTTCGGATGGACAGGGTAGGAAAACCAGCATACAAGCTGGATATTCCCGACTCTTTGGGAATCTATCCGGTTATCTTGGTGATTCATCTTGAACAAGCTGCTGCTAAAGACGATTATGATCGCCCAATCTCTGCTTCTATTCTAGGTAAATCCTGGTTGTTCCCCATACGGCTTGTGTTATTAGAGAGAAGGCGTTTAGAACAAGCGATAATGGCAGGTTTCTGAGTCACTATTTAGTGGAATGGGATGACGGATCTTCTACCTGGGAGCCGGCTACGTTAGTCAGTTAACCTTATATGTTAAACTTTCGGGTCGCTCAGAATTCGAAAGGTCCTTACAGAAACCATGGCTAGATTCTTCCCCAGGGTCCAGACGAGCCGATCTAGGATCGAGGCTAGGAAGGTGGAGCTGGGTCTTTTTCGCTCTACAAAGCGAGGTGTTCAATCTGCTTAAATAAGGAGAATGAGAATAAAGAGTGGTAATGATCGATTTTTCGACCAAATTGATACTGCGTGTTAGCGAGTTTCAAATCACTATCTTGATCGCCATCGCTATCTGATCATAGATAGCTCTAAACCTGGATATATCCCGCCTTTTTACTAAATACATAATAACGATAAAAAATAATGAATCAAAAATAGATGAGACAATAACAGTAGATAATGACGATAGCGTAAGAATAGGATGGTCCAGGCGACATATGATATCTCACGTCAGACTTCAAGTTATGGTGGCTGATGTGATCCATGATAATCCCTGGAACCATAAAGAAAGAAAGAAATAAATAGAAAATAAGGCTAATATAGTGGGCGGTAAGTACTGTGATGTGGTGGGTTTGATGCTACCGGTAGTCCAGGCCTTCATACGATTTTTATCTATGCCTGGACTCCGGCAGAACTGTAACCTTATTTGTATCAAGAAGATGCCCTGGCTTGGAGATCGCCTAAACGAGAGCAGCTATTCCCAAGCCCAGTAGTTGCATCCCACCGGAGACAACTGCTTTGATAGGAAAATAGTTGGTCTTTCTCGTCCAATTGAAGCAGCACGACACCGAATCCGAATTCCTTAGACCCATCAGTGTATAGCAGAAGGGGCTTTGAGAAGTCTGGATGCTTTAACGTAGGGCCATCAGCAAGGCCTTGCTTCGATGGCCGAGCTAGGTTATCGAGGAATAAGGAAAGTGATACTTCTTAACAGAGAGACTGATTCCGGACTTTTCTAAGATGTTAAGAACATCCAACTCAAGGCTGAAATTGTTGAGAGATGTGGAATAGACTTCAATATAGACAATAACCATTTGCCATAGATGATTCTCAGCAGATCTTCCATCCAATGCCGAAAAAATGCAGGGCTTGAAAACTAACCCAATAGTTGAGTCAGTCATTCTCTCTCGGCCATGGTGTCTTGTGAAAAGGGTGTTTCCCACTGATCTTCATCGAGATTCGCTGTTGAAAGAATCCTTTAGTAATATCCATAAAGCTAAAGACCATAGCGCCATGAAGACTGCTGAGAACCTCATCCTGTTTTGACCGAAGATAAGCATCAGGAATGACTCTTGATTCGCTCACTCGTCCAGACGGACCTAAAGCAGCAAGACTTCTATCGGAGCATCTGCGAAATCCCTACACAAGTCACATGGAACCAACCAATTACCTATACGGTACCAGGCTGCTATCAATTAGGTATTCTCCTACCGGTACTACTATTATGGTTCTCAAATGACGCTGCATATGGAAACAATGTAGACAGGAAGAGCCGAAGGGTATTTGTTCAATTGTTCAAGTTGTTTAGAAAAGCTGTGGACTGCCACGTGGATCTTGTTGAACAAGTCGGGAAGTTCATTCAGGAGATGTCGGAGTGGAAAATGTATTCCTCCACATCACATGTGTCTATGTCAGATTGATTCTGTAGAATACTTTTATGTACATTAGCCAATTTAGGACTAGGTGGGAGGCTGGTGTAGTGAAGA
>JAHQZX020005310.1:0-26630 GCA_019804575.2 Pseudotulostoma volvatum
GCGGATTCTGAGCCTTATTGGGCGTGGTGTGATCAGGTAATTTCAAAAATTCGGTTTGCGCAGAAGTTTGTGTTTTTTTTCCTTCTCGATCGGTATGACTAGCATCCTAGGATTGTGTGACATGATTCTTAAGAATCGGAAATTCTTGAAGCTAAAACTGGTCTTTGCCATTATCTACAACCGAGGGTTGACACTCAAATTGGTGGAAGTTCTCTTCAAGAGAATATTTAAGGAGTAAAGGGCCGGTTTCCTACAAGTCCCCCAGGGTAGGTTTGTCTCTTCGACATCCGGGGATAAGGATAGGGACAGGCTCGATAAAGATGAAGGCAATAATTTGATATCCTGCTCTCGATGTCGGGGTCTGGTGACGGCGATAGATTATCTCCCTGGGAGTTGCACTATCACTTCCGGTCCAGTAGTTACCATCTCTTCATCTGATCTTTCGGGGCAATCATCGGCTCTTTCGGAATTCTAACAAAGTTGCTACTCTGTCCAGTGGAAAGACGTTAGGAGTCAGTCGTTGAGAGCCTTTGGACAAGTGGTCGGATGCATTGATCATTAGTGACCATAATTCCAGACCAACAAGGATCCTCATCCAGTCTATCGGATAGCTCATCTAATTCTTCCCAGCAAGCCAAGGGATCTTCAGTGGTGACAAGGACATTATCAAGAAAAACTGTTGGCTCATACAATTACATAAGCTTATGTATGGTACATCCATATAAGCTTATAATAGATCCACAGTTCAGCTCCCCAACCCCACAAAAGCTGACGCTCATATCATCAATATTCCTATGGTTCTATTGTTGTCATTCATAAACCTTACCCAACATAGGGTTTATAGTACTATGATACTACAAAGATGGAAATACACATCCTAACTTAGTATTCAACATGCAAGATGTTGAATACAATGTTGAATTGTTGAGTACTCCTCAACAATTCTAGAAAGATTCTATTGGCGTATTATATATCTTCATTAGTCATATAAAATAGAGTGGATAGCCAGGTCAAGGATATAAATATCTCCCTCTAACCTTCAATTAGAAAATCAGACTTTAGATCAGTAAAAGAAGTTACATACTTTCCTTTGATACATTCTTTTGGTCAAAAATTCCGTTGCATAATTCATCTGACAGTTTAGCTAGCTTCTTAGGAAACATCTCTTCAAGTGTCTCAGGAGTTGATAGTAGCTAGGCCTGCTTTTCCGATATCCCTAGTTTGTATCGCAAGCAATGATTCTCCACATCTTCCTTAACAATTAGCAAGGGATCGTCAATAAGAACTCTTCGAGTTGTTCTTGTCTAAAGATGGCGTCGCACTCAGGCCCAAAATCTACAATCAACATATGTACGTTATCTTCAAGTCGCTCATGATTTATGAGAAGGGGATTTTTCTGGTGCACAATATGAAAAGGGAAATGTTTGATGCACTTGATTTTTCTAGCTATGAAAACTTGAGGCTATTTATATAGCCGTTCCCTAATTACATTTCTTTCTGAACGCAAAGAAAGAAAAGTCTGGGTGAGGTCTAGATGGATCATAGACTCAATCCCTAGTAATCTCCTGGCCTTACGAGCGAGATTGGTCAATGGGTCTGGAAATTAGATTCTGAATGTGGAAATGAAAGATTCTCTATCCATATCCCTCTATCCATGGTTCGGATCATTGGTTCCTGATTCCCTCAAGACTAAATTTCTCCGACATTATTACTAGCGTCTTTCCGTTCGCTCAGTTATTGGATGATTCCATTGATCATCAGGCTTTCTTCCCCGATTTCTTTGTCCCAATCCCTGTAGGATCGCATAAAAAAGACATCTTCGAAGAATGCAGAGTCTTCGAGTTCATGGAGCTGCCGAAGTGATTTGTCATGGTCACGGTCGACTGTGAAACCGTTCAGCTTTCTAACTCTTTCGAGCGTGGAACAGATGATGTCATCCTCGGGCTCTTCCTCGACAAACCGCCGGTTAGTAGCCCCTAAGCGTCAGTCTCATAATTTAACCAAGTGAGACTCCCATTTTCGAGTTTTGTACCAGAATCTTTGGACCATTGGCACTCAAGAACCATCTCGTATGGCTAGTTCAACAATGTCACGGTCATACACGAATTCTTTGCCGCCTGCCATTAATCACCATGTCCGGTAACATGACTGAATGTCTGTTAGGAACAATAATCTCTGTGCCAAGATTCTTTACCACGTCCACGGCGGCACGGTGGGACTACAGTCGACAGTTGGATTCACACAAGCCTTTGTTAGCCAGCAGCACATCTTCAAACACGTATCCAGTGGTGGTGGGTTCCTAATAACCCTTCTTGGACCTTTGGCTGAGGCCTTCCGTCTAGTTCTCCCGGCCATAATTGTAGTGCTAGCAACAATGATTCCTCAAGTACTTGGTCGCTTGAGTTTACAAATCCAAGTTATAAGCCTCGCACCGGAAGTCAATTAATTTAGTTCGGCCACGGAACAGTTCGATGTTTCAATTCTGCCCATTCAAAATTGCCCATTCAAAATGGCTCAAGTTCTAGGTTCTCTCACAGCGATATCGTAGCTGTAACAAGTCTGATCATGGTTTCTGGTCTTTGACTCTAGAGCGCTATGGCACGTTTGACTCTAAAGCTTCCAAGTCTGAGCTCAATTTGTTCGGGTAATAAGTTAATAACGCCTCCGTATTCGTATGCTAAACAACTAGCAAAAGTTGTTGAGCGCTCCAAAGGACATCTATGGGTTGGAAGGGGCTTTGCATATGCGTACGTAACAGTCAGCAAGACCGTTGAACGCAGCAAGGACGTGTGTGGATAAGTGAGCTTAGTATTATGTGACAGTGCTCTCTTCTGCTATTACTAATCTATTAGATAAGAAGAGATGGATAGTAAAAGGGCTATTTACGGGGATACTAAGCTGGAGAGAAAAGAAGGAAAAGACAAAGTACAGGACGAGTATGTAGCGTCACAGAGGTCAGTGTTGGGCCCAAGGTCGCTCACCCCGACTAGGCTGACTAGACTAGTCAACTAGTTGACTTGACTAATTGCGAACACTGCGCTGGGGCATGTAAAAGGATATGAATCTTGTATCGATATTCAATGATAAATACCTTTCATTCGTGGCCGGTGAATCCAGGGACTGGCACGGCACAGATCGATCTCTGGCAGGTAAGGAATTGCAATTAAATATCCTCTCCCCCTCCGAGTCCTAGACAGGCAGTTTAGGATGATCAGTTCAAAAAACTGTACGACATAGGGAGGCGCAGGAATTACATCGACCCCAATACCACTACGATTGAGCATGTGAGTTTAGCGGTCGCGCGGGGGACTGCTGCTTTTGCTGCTAGATGCTGTAGTTGGCGGAAGCCGCTGTCGTTTATTGCGGCCGCGGGTTACTTCAGTAGCAGGCTGTTCAGTAGCAGACTGTCATAAAGAAGTCAGTCAAATAGGGCTGTGAATAATAACCAGAAGTCTTACATGAACGGTTCGGCCACGCTTTTTTGTTGCCTTTTTTGCCTGTCTAGCCATTTCAGTAGTAAGATGGCAGGTGCTACCCTGCGAGCGAAGGAAAGAATATTTAATGAGCCGATATGATGAAAGGCAGGCGCTAGATCTGAGAGAGAAACTCAGAGGGTTCTTAGGAATTTAGAAAGGCAACAAAGCCCTAGTGGTTCGGAATCAAAGCAGGATGTCGAGGAGAACCCTAAAGTTTCGAGGTAGGTATCGGGAGCATAGAAGAATCTATGGAAAGATCCATAAGGAGGTCGTTTCCCAGGGGGAATAATGGTGTTAATCATGGAAGGAATGGCGTAAGCCTCTTGAGTTAACGAAATCTTAGGATTAGCATGCCATCAATCCCTCTAAACTGTCGATCCCTCACTTTGTTGAGTCGGAGTACGTCTTGAGTGGCCCAGTCTTCAACAGGTGTTAAAAAGGATAAAGGCCAGCTAGTATTGTACATTATGAAGCTTGCGGCCGCACTTATCATTCATAAAAATAACCAGAAAGGTTGCTAAACCTAATCCTTCACAGCTATGCAGGAAAGAGAAAATAATGTCAATCATTGCTTGTTTTGATTCCCACTAAGTACTGCATAAACAGACATAAGTGATTCAGCCATTAATCTGTTTAGTAGTGTTTAGCTGTCTCTATGTAATGCCCACCCGCTAAGCTTTGATACAGGCAGCACCACTCAACCAAAAGGTCATAGGAGTGTTGAGCGTATGCTCAAATCAATAGCTTAGTCCATTATATGGCTTGGTGACTTACACTCCGACTACGTGAGTTCTTGAAATTAGAGAGATTTGTAGCCGACCTTGGGGTCATGCTAATCTAGCGGCGCGTATGGCGGGTTGTCTCAGTAGCTCCGACTGCGTTTGCCGCGCCCCAAGGCGGACCAATGAAAAAAATCTGCGAATCTTTTGGCAGACGAGTCTGAGCTCTCATCCAAAAGAAGAAGTTGCTCCACTCGCGTAGATTTATGCGGGTACCCGGACCTAAGAAAGTAACCTAGCGCGCGCCACAGCCCACTAGCATCACGTGAAAAATGACAGGTCCTGCGCAGCGAGGTGGCGACGTGCGCTAGACAACATCATGATCACAATTAGCAGTGGTATACTTTTTTCTTTCTCCTTTCTCTCTATACGCAGCTATCAGTTAGAGCGCTAACACTTAACTTTTTCCGCCCACGTAACCACGTTCTTAGGGAAGCAGAAAATTTTTAACTTTCCACTAGTCATTAATCTAGCTATTCAATTGGTAGAAATTAATTTCCCAATCACATGATTGGCCGCCTGGGGGCTGCTGACCTGTCCCTTTTTTTAAACCTTGCTGGATTAGTCAACCCTTAGTTAGGTTTAGTGGCGAAAATTCTTCATGTATAACTAAGGCTCTTACAATAAGTAAAAATCAATCAAAACGAAGAGACTAGTTGCCACACCCATTCAGTACCAATACTTACTCTCAAGTGTTCTTGTCCAATGCAGCGACTACTGATATCCTCTTTGCTATACCTGATTGGCCCTTAAAATGGACTCCAGGATAGGTGTACAAAAGCTCTCCTAGTTCAGTCTTTCGTTTAAAAATCGGATGACCTTTCCTCCAAAGTCTTTGCCTCCTGTATTGACTGCAGGACTAAACAAAACGCGTCGAATGCTCGAAAATACGCTGCTAGTCATGCAGTGTTCAGCAGAAAGCACCATTTCTACTGTTACTGAAACGCGTGGGCACCACATATCGCTCGATCCAAAAATCCTCCCATTGTGTCAGTGTAAAGGCCGAGCGCTTACCAATCCCTCACGTGACACGATCATTAGTTAGAAACGTAGCTAGGATGGAAACTCTTCCCTAGCGATAATCTAGAGATCAAAGTAACATTGCATTTATACCTCTTTCACTTCTCATTCTTCGTTTAATAGATGCTTCTTGCGTTTAAAGGGACTAGCACATTGTCACGCTGAACCACAAGTAACGAAGGATACGTACGGTGCTTACAGTCGGCGCCTATTGCATCAAGACCCAATCCCCAATTTCTAGCATGGAACGACAGTCAAAAATCACAGGAGACCCTCCAAAGCTATAGAGCTGCTAGAAGGGCTGGCAGGACTCCTACTCCCACACCTCAGCCACTTCGCATCCCTTTCTCCGCGTTCGATAACCGATCCCTCTTTCTCTCTCCCCGATCTCGATATTCTATCTAGGTTTATTGTCTTCCCCACGGCCTCCGAATCAGCTCGAAGATACTCCTTTGATAGCTCTAGAAGACTGAAAACTACTTGAGAACTTCCACCTTGAACTTGAAAAACACCAAATGGAATACTGTGAGAGGTGCAAAGAGAAATGTTTCAAAATGAGGCTTAAAATCCACAGTGACCCGAGGCTACATGCTACCGATGTTAGAAGAAGGACTGGGCAATGCAGGGTGGCGGGGATTTTTTCTTTTCGGCCGCTAACAACATGGATCCGGGTGCAGTTCCACCCACTTCACCCGCTTTAAGCCAAGTGGAGGAGATGATTATTACACGGGCACATGTACAGATGGCCATAAAGCGTGTTCGTAGTCATCAGTACCATTATTCAGACCATTGTAGCTTTATGCAAAATTACATTAAGCTCCTTGATACAGGAGGAGTGCAGTTTTTGTGTGGCTAAGGTTCCTTAAATCTAATCATTCGGATTATAAAAATATCACTCTTCAGGATAATCGGTATAATGACCTACCCGAAGATGGAGATTTCTCCTATCGCATTCCTCTTATCTTGGAGGATGAGCTCGAGAGCCCTGAAGAGGAGCCTGATGGAGAAGCTATCCCTGAATATCTTGATCCTTTGGAGGATGATGAGCTTGGCCCTTGTCCCGTTACCGAGTCTATGATCCCAAATATCAACGTGCATGATTCTAAATTGGACTTTATTCAGCGGGCCTTCGAGGTTTCAAGCCCGAATTCAACTCCTGAGCAGAGTGTACCTGTGCAGCAAGCTCCCGTCCCTTCGGGGGTACCAGCTCCGCCTTTTCGGTCTACCCCTCTCGATGAGGGTGCGAGTGTACGTCTATTCGCTTCTGCCTTCCCAACACTGTTTTTTCTTATTGGGTGGCAGACTTTTGGGGCTGTTGACGTCGATCTGTCAGCATCCAAGGCTTATCTCCTTAGATATCACGATGGTTGACTCGGTCGCCTTGGGAAAGGCCTAGTGTTCAACCCAGTCTCCTATATGGATTGGATATGCCATTACAGTCTACAAAAGTCATTGTTATTAGGCTTGAAGACTTTGAGTTGGGGCTTCCTATGTTGCGATTTCACGGGTGAACAAGTTGTCTAGCCTGCTTTTTGAGGCAGGGTTTGACTACGAGAGGTCTAGTCACGCTATAAATGATAGGATGAGAGACAGGCATATAGATTCGCCGTTCGTGGCAAGCAAATGATTGAATAAATAAATGGTCAATTTTTTTGTATCTGGGTTTTCTAGTCCATTCCATTTCCATGCGTCATCCGAACGCACGTGACGGGTTCATACTTATAGCATCTTCTTATAACTCCCTCACAGTTGTATACTATCAAAACCTACCACTGGAAGTCTACTAGGCTTCTATTCATTCTTCTATCCTTAGGCAAACCTTTTTTTTTGTTGGAGATTTCGCCAATTCCGCGGACTGCTATCATGCTCCGGTCAACCGAACCTCCAGGAACTCTTCCCAGATATGAATAGTGTCTGTGCCCCAGGCACCAGCATTAGTCAGCTCGCTAGTTCTTTAGAGTAGATAGCCTGGTTGGCGATCCCGGATCACCACCCACCGAACAAGCCTCCTAAAGCCTCCTAAAGCCTTCTCAGGCCTTCAGTTCCATCAAATAGTAACCTAACCCTGGACGACCTCGAACGGGGCCAGGTATTTGAATATAAAGGCATTAGCAATGTTTACAACCTTATTACGAAGGGAAGTGATAAAGATACATGATAATCCGGCCTCTGAGTTCCATTAAATCATTGTCACTCATGTCGTTTCTTAATTACATTGAGATAACCGACAAAAGGCACTTACTGAGGAGATGTACAAGGTTGTTCTCCGCCACTGGTATACCCTATGTCTATCAACAACCGTTGCTACTGGTGGTGGTGGTGAAGTATTAGATAAACAGCCTTTCTTTTCAGACTATTTATTATCCTTCACAAAATCCTCTAGACTTGTTCAGTCAGTGGATAATGCCTCGACCTGTTAAACTTCAGTATATATCTATATAATAATAGTATAGGGCTACTAATGTTTATCACTTGTTCCCTGAATGGAGGCCAGGTATCAGCTATATGTGAACTATCTTCCCCTATTTGCGGTCTCTTTCAAAGATACTCATCGACCTCTGACTGCGACTTAAGCCAAATGCAGCGGTCACAACCAATCTTTTAACTATCAAAATATAATTTATTCGCCCTCTTAACAATCGCCATTCTAACTCGGCGATATCTCTCCCCATCTGTTTTAGCCGTGTTTCATCTTCTGGATAGTTTCCGTTTTTCAAGTTCACAGATTGAAAACAAGAGGCCGGCTTTTTTAAATGGACGGTAAGTTCTGATGATAAGTTCTGGCGGTTGGTTGCCCTCCTTAATACTTCTGATTTTTTCTTCTATATTTAATCAGGCGCATATATCCTATATTCCTAATTCCAGTGATGTCTCCATCCTTAATGAGCAGGCCACCCTTTTTAACCACCTTCATAACAATGGCCCTTCTGTGGGCGGGCCTTTATTTAAGTAAGGTCAGCCAGATTAACCACATATCACCGCCGATTATAGTCTCATTTTAAAATGGATGCTCTATTAATTTATAGTATTGTTGCAGCCGGTTTGCTGGTTTTTCTGTTGTTACATTGATATATCAACTGATGTATTCGCTACATCATTAACCCACGAATCGTCTATCTTTCGGAAGACATTGTCTGGTCCCTATCTATGTAAGCGCCGAAGTTTCTGGGGCCCAGTTGGGTGTCTGCGGGTGGCTCTACATCTGCTGCATCTTGGAGGAACCTTAACATGTAATATTTTTGGGATTTAAGATTTCACGGAAGGTCGATCTAGGGCTGGATCCTTGGCTTTACTCCATTTGATCCCTGCGGTATTCGTCCTTAATCTCAGCATGGCTGCCAGTATTTTTAGCCTGTCTTTCTACGTATCACCATCTCCATCGGGCTGTAGGGCTGGTTGTTGTTGTTGTTGTTGTTGTTGTATTATTTAACGACAACAACAACGGCGCTCTTACAGAGTGTCATTCATGCTATAATTGCTCTCCATGGTACAACAGGAGTCCCTACGATATGGTTTTGCGGTAAGAATTCGAATTGACTCTTCAGCTGATAGTGTTGATCTAGTTACAGGCCATTATTATTATTGTTATTATTATTCGATCAAGTTTATTGTCTGTATCCAGCCTTCAGACAGGCTTGTCTCACCGCCTCTGTGTCAACCATCTATACCCTTTCAACTTGCCTTTTCCTTGGCCCAGTCCGTCTGACTGCGCAGGGCTTTTGGGCCATAAATGCCCTCCTTTAAAAATTTTTTTCAACTTCACGGTAACAGCATTACCATACGGTCTATAGAATACTATGTCACTATTTCTACCTGGTTCCCCGAAGAAGCGTTGTTGTTATCATATGGTGGCGGACACTCAAAAACGGAGACATTCATTTTTGATTAGTGATCCGTATCATACACCCTAATTACATGTAATAGTAATAATACAACTAGGGTATTTTACGCTAGCGTGTCCACTATACCACCTCTACTTAAGAGACGGAATGGTATACCAATGGGTTGTGCAGCAAACGAGGTGGACCCGGTAACGAGTAATTGTAAATAAAATCCCCAAAGGCATTTAAAGGATAAGTTACTAGAGGAACGAAAATTGCGGCCAAGTGAGAAGGAATTTCACCCTGAATCCCCTAAGCGACATTGCGAGGAATGCCGGGAGAGACAACAATACAAAGAATGTATTAAGGGCAGAAGATGTGACTCTTGCCGACAAAAAGGGAACCACAGTGGGAACTACAAGCAGAAACAAATCTGCAACAATTGTGTTCGTCGGGAAGACTCCTGCCGATGCGTTCAAGAGAAACTCTGCGCATATTGTGAGAGGAGGCAGAAAAAAGGCTGTGAGAAGTGCGATGAAGCGCAATTTTAGTGGTAAGTTTATCTCCTTTTTACCATCTTCCTAATGCGCGTTTTATTAATTCCATTCCCCTCCTAGACTGCTGTTCTCATCGCCCTCTTTCCTTGAAGCCTAATTTTTTGTTACAGAAGGGTGAAATTAAGGAGGGCATGGAGGAAAGCCTTACTGTTATCGTATCTCCTATTCAGAGTTTCATTGTTTGAATCATATCGAATGCTTTTGGTGTTACTCTAAGTGCCATGCAAAAGCCAGCTGCGATTATGCTATCGAGGGATTGCGGAGTAATGTGCCATATCATTAGCATTTGTATGCGGCAAAACTATCTAACGGACGGCGTACACCCACATCGCATCAGAAGGCATAAGTGCCTGGTGATTGTATGTAATTAATAATAAAAAACGGAGTGGTCTGTATTAGGGAGTGTCCGTGTTTTTTGTACATCGGCAGAATTTATACCGCCTTATGACCGCCTTCTTAGAACGGTAAAGCGCCCGCGAGGGGACATGTTTGAAAAAAAAGTACCCTTTTTCAAACGA
Organism: Pseudotulostoma volvatum; assembly: GCA_019804575.2. NCBI lineage: Eukaryota > Fungi > Ascomycota > Eurotiomycetes > Eurotiales > Elaphomycetaceae > Pseudotulostoma > Pseudotulostoma volvatum. The sequence goes on from JAHQZX020005310.1 coordinate 10,172, forward strand.
ACCCCTGGGCTCCCCCCTTTATGATTCTTTAATATATCTTTCTATAACTTTATTCTTCAACCAATTATCTATAGAGTTACAGTCTCTGATCTTATTTTTCATGTGGTAGTGTGGCGTTGTGTAGCTTTGAAAATGGTTGCCTTTTTGGGTGCACTTTTATATTGGATTTGAATGTCCCATAGGACAATTATCTATGCCAAGCCATAACTCAAGTTTAGTCAGGGGTTTCATCGGGTACCTAACTGTTGCCAGCACCGCCCGCTCCAACATACTCTTATATGAATGGTATAATATAGAGACCCTTGGTTGGAAGCCGTGCTTCTATTTTCTTTTAAGGGATCAATAAGTTTCAAGTAAGTGTGTGATAGTTTTCCCCTCGTTCGACATGCGTACCTGATTGGACGATGGCTTACATACTGCAGAAGGGAAATGTACGTGAGAACCTAACCAGGCAGGCAGCGGCCGTGGAGCTGACAACCTTTTTCTTCTTTCGATACTCTAAGGAATGCGTGCATTATCATATTTTCTTATTATGAAGCTACCTGGTTGTAGCCATTCATGCAATTGCGGTTGCAACTCCCAATTCTCGATGCATACATGTATCAAAGCCGGGTTCATACATATATGCAGAATCGAGTTGACATTACTGCTAGCCTTAGCTGCCCTTCTGCAAAAAGGCTACGCACAGCATGTTATTGACTTAAGTGGTGACAAATGGACTTTGAAAAATGACCTAGGAAACGTTACTGTTCCCGGCCATGTTCCTTCTGAGGTTCATTTAGACCTATACAAGGCGAAAGTGATCGGTTAGTAAACTCCCACACAGGACTTCGAAATGAATCCAATTGACAAGGAATAGACGACCCGTAAGTGGAAATCAGAAATATTTGTCCAAGGATCAAAGCAAGAGTTATTGATTTATTAATGTTCTCGAGATACTACGGCCTTAACGACTTCAATCTCCGCTGGATCCCTCTGTCTAACTGGACTTATACCAGCAACCCTATTGAAGGCTTGTCGGGACTGCGCCTTTCGTTAGTAGTTGAAATATTCATCTGATTCCTGACAGGCTAGTAAATGCGGAGAGCACCTATCTTGTCTTCGACGGGCTAGACACCTTTACGACTATCGAGTTCTGCGGAAAATTTATAGCAGCAACGAATAACCAATTTCGCCAATGGAAATTCGATGTATCGGATACGCTGAGAAACTACAAGGGAAATCCAGTTTTGAGCATCAATTTCGGCAGTGCACCCGAAATCGTAAATGCTATTTCCACAGAACCTGGGCAGGAAGGTCGGCTGAAGTAAAAACGGACTTTAGTTGTTCGTCTGCTAACTGTTGGCAGAATGGCCTTCTGGCGTAGAATCAGTGTTTGAGTTCCCCAATTCTCAATTTATGCGAAAAGAGCAATCCGACTTCGGCTGGGACTGGGGACCTGCTTTCTCCCCGGCCGGCATATGGCGTCCCGCGTATATTGTACAGTTTACCTCAAAAGATGGCCTCTACATACTCAACACGGACATTGATATTTTCCGACAAGGACAAATCAATCATTTGCCCCCGAACCAAAGCAGCCCTTGGGTCGTCAATGCCAGTATCGATTTCCTTGGTGAGCTTCCAAACGATGCTCGAATGTCAATTGAGATCGAGGATGCCAACAACCGCACATCGAAGATCACATCTAGTATTGTCACAGACATCAAGGTGTCAGGGAACAGTGCTACCGGCAATGTGATTGTTAATGCGAGGGCACCAAAGCTCTGGTGGCCGAGCGGCCTTGGAAACCAGAACCTATACCATGTGACGGTAAAGGTGACCGACCACAAAGATAAGACTTTAACTGCCGTCACTAAACGGACTGGCTTCCGTACCATTATACTCAATCGAACAAATATTACAGAAATCCAGCTGGCGCAGGGCATCGCCCCCGGAGCAAACTGGCATTTCGAGATTAATGGACATGAGTTCTATGCTAAAGGATCAAACTTCATCCCTCCGGATGCATTCTGGCCGCGTGTGTCTGAAGAGCGAATGAAGAAACTATTCAATGCAGTTATCGCAGGGAATCAAAACATGTTGCGTGTTTGGGCCTCTGGAGCCTATCTTCCGGATTTCATCTACGATATTGCGGATGAATGTGGTGTTCTCCTCTGGAGTGAATTTGAATTCAGCGATAATCTATATCCAATAGATCAATTGTTCATCGACAATGTTGTTGAGGAGGTTGTTTATAATGTCAGACGGCTCAACCATCATCCTTCGCTCGCACTGTGGTCTGGAGGCAACGAGTTGGAGAGCCTGATGCTTCCTATCGCCCATAGCAAGGATCCGAATGGATACACTAAATACGTTGGGGAGTACGAAAAACTATTCATCAGTGCCATGCTCCCGTTGGTCTACGAGAATTCTCGTTCCGTCTCTTACAGCCCAAGTAGCACGACAAATGGTTATCTAGAAGTTAACCTGTCTGCGCCCATACCGATGGTTGAACGATACCTGAATGTGTCACCGGGTGCATATTATGGCGATACTGACTTCTACAGCTATGACAGTGAGATCTCCTTCAATTATTCTACATACCCTGTAGGAAGATTCGCCAATGAATTTGGTTTCCATAGCATGCCCAGTCTGCAGAGTTGGGAGCAGGTTGTCGATCGCGAGGATCTCTATTTCAACAGCAGTGTCATCATGTTGAGGAATCACCATTACCCTTCGGGAGGCGTTAGTACCGATAATTATCATAACAGTGCGCTCGGCATGGGAGAAATGACTATGGCCGTGGAAAGGTATTATCCAATCCCAAGCAGGACTGATTCCACCGCCAACTTCAGCGCATGGTGCCACGCCACCCAGATATTCCAGGCCGACTTGTACAAATCTGAGATTCAGTTCTACCGACGTGGGAGTGGAATGCCGAACCGGCAGCTTGGGTCCCTTTACTGGCAGTTGGAAGATATCTGGCAAGCGCCTACCTGGGCAGGCATCGAATACGATGGACGTTGGAAGGTCCTCCATTACGTTACGAAGGACATCTACCAGCACATCATCGTCTCGCCATTCTGGAACTACACGACGGGTGACCTAGAAGTCTACGTCATTTCCGATCTATGGGAATCTGTCTCAGGCATGATCGGCATGGCCTGGCTGGATTACAAGGGCAAACCGATCGCGAACAATGCCGGAACGCCGCGATCCACCCATTTCTATGTCGGTGCCATCAACACAACCAGTGTCTACTCGACGAACATCAAAGACCTGCTGATCCCAGATTTGGATGATGCCATTCTATTCATCTCCCTGGAAGCCACTGCGCACACGCCGAACGCCCCCACGTCAAGCCCTCCCATCACGTTCACGCATCAGAACCATTTCTCCCCAGCCTGGATGAAGGACACGAAACTGGTCGACCCCAAGTTGGGCCTCTCGTACGATGTCACAAGTGAGAAATTCACTGTAGAGGCCAAAGGCGGCGTTTCGATGTACACCTGGCTCGTGCACCCGGCGGGTACGGTCGGGTACTTTGATGATAATGCCTTTGTTCTCCTTCCCGGGCAACCCAGGGAGATCAGCTTTACGTTGCAGGAGGATCAAACCAATGGAACTTGGGTTAAGCAGGTGACTGTTCAGAGCCTTTGGGATCAGGCGAGGAAGTGAGGATAAGAAGTAGGAAGGTACTTTGAAGGTTCTAGTATGATAGCCATTATTCTAACTATCATACATTTGTATGTATTGTATCAAAATACAAGTATGGTGGTGGACCCCAATCTTAAGCCTGGCCACATCCAAGCACGACAACCCTCCTTTCCCATCAGATTTTTCTCACATGATATGACACTTTTAGCAGAACTTTTTAGTCACAAAATATCATATCCGCCTTGCGGTGGGGTAATTTTATTGAAAATGGGATGAATCCTCGCTCGAAAACTGCCTCCGGTTTGCTGGAAGGCGAGACAGGGTATGAGCTGCACTATATGATCCCAACAGGAAGATCCTCGCCAGGTTATAAAAACATGGGCTAAGGATACAGCCATCAGGTGTATTTGACAAATATGCCCTTACATCCATAGGTATTTGCTTTGTTTATTTGTTTTGTGAGGAACGCTGGCTGCGAGAAATTGCCTTTGATGCTGACAATGTAAAAGTACGGCCATGCGTTCTCTCTGTTTCACTTTCAGGCATATGTACAGTACCTAATTGACAGCAAATCATGGCGCAACCTGGGACGATAGGTGAAAGCAACCCGGGGGGTGAGGGACGACCTGTAGGAGGACACTCAGGGACATTGAACCCATGGAGCAACCGAGTTAGACAAGCTTGGGTTAGTTCCTGCGGTTCTGAGTCAACATCTGAAGTTGTATCGATAGACTCAGGTAAAATGATCTTGTTGGGAGGATCGTCCCAGTACATACTAAACTTCTAACGTTTATGCCGATTTTATATGCTGCGGATAGTATTTATCATCGCAATGGTCGTTTATCCTCCTCGCCTATCCCTCAGGCTTCCCATTTTGGGAACGTTAATGTCAATCTCACGTTGCATCATTATGCTCCCTTGAGACCTCGTCTAGCGATTGTTGGTTTGGTTTTTGTCTATGGTATACATTTTTTGACTGGTTCGTTGCGCATGCGGAGTTCCTTTGATTATACGACTGGGGAGATGCCCTTCCGTTATCTCAACTCCATTGAGAATGATGTGACCGAGTCATCACCATAGTCGCTTTTGTATATAGAGATCTTCAATCTTTATTGCATTCATCATGGATGTCTGAAGTATGGCGACTATTCGGCAACACACGACGTGGACGATAACTGGGAGACCAAAGATTCACACCTCGAGACGAACTCCACATAATGGAACCCGTAGCTGGCGACAAAGATGATGGAAATGCCGTAGCTCCCAGCATAGTATCTCTCCTGAGATTAGGATACTTCGGGATATGAAGAACGACGAAAGCGTCTAACGTTCGACAATAGTAGTAATAATCAGAAGTGCCTCTCGGACGAAATGTCACCGGTAATAGATGGGTACATCATCCCTGCATTTGCTGGCGGTGAGTAGCTGCACGTCTTGATAACAAGGTTGCTCTAATTAAGCGCCTTAAGAATTAGGCCTGGATCGACAAATTACCTAGTAGAAATCTTGAATAGGCATGGTGCAAAAATTGGAATAGACGAACTATGTATAAAGTAATAAAGCATGATGATAGACAGTAAAATCCCCTTTCGGGGCATCCCAAGGAGCAGTGTGAGTAGTATCATATGTAATAAATTAAACATGTATGATATGATAACACACTAGGACCGAATTGAAAGTGGCATAAGATCCTCATTACATGTAGTATCTGCTATATAGTATATGTAGCACCTTATATAGGAACGATTCGAAAGGACACATGCCTACAACTGTGTGAACCGAGGAGTGTGAAGAACGATTTCTAATAGAGGCGTACATTCCGAAGTCCCAGATATTAAGACTCTATGATAATATCATCCTTGGACCTCGCCACTACGCTACTAAACCATCTAATAGTGCCAAGCAGCAGCTGAAGGTTGGGGATCCCAAAGCGGGAAAAATAGACGGGTATACTAGAATGCTGAGACGTGAAGGTAAAAAAGGGAAAAGGAGAAAAGGAAGATGAGGGCTAACTGCACAGTTCTTTAATTCCGCCGTCATAATCATCGAGGGTGTACTCTTCAGGATAAGTCTCTAACATACGTCGAAGCTCCTTTCTTTGAGCCTCAGCCTCCTCCGTTAGGTTCTCATAGACGTCAGTGAAGATATCCTTAAGTGGGGGTTTCCTCTCGCGCTCTGCAGCGCCGAATTCCTTGAGGATCGCCTTTCGCAGCTCGTCACGAGCCTGTTGTTCCAGATCCTCGTTCCAGATTCCCTTGTTTTCGAGCCATTTGCGTAGCCGAATGATCGGGTTGTCACGTCGCTTCCAGTCCTCCACTTCGACTCGTGCCCGGTACGCAAAGCTATCGTCGCTTGTGCTGTGGTGTGAAACTCGGTAGCTCATGGCTTCGATGAGCACTGGACGACCACCATCTAAGAGAGCCATACGGCGTGCCTCCTTCATCACCTCATGGACTGCGAAGATATCATTCCCATCCACGCGAATCGTGTCAATTCCATAGCCAATACCACGACTGGCAATCCCGTCCCCACGGTACTGTTCTAGGGTTGGCGTTGATATGGCGTATCCATTGTTTCTACAGAGAAACACAACTGGACATGATCGTGTCGCAGCGAGGTTCAAGGCTGCGTGGAAATCGCCTTCGCTAGCAGCGCCTTCACCAAAGTAGCAAGCCACAATCCGGGGAGGCTTGTTTGGATTTTGCAAAGCCTGTAGCTTCACTGCATAGGCTGCACCGGCCGCGTGGGGAATCTGAGTTGCAAGAGGTGACGATATCGTATACTAGATAACCAAGCGAGAACACGATTAGACGCGGTATAAGCCTTGAGGTGAACTAGGGTATTTCCGAAGTTAGCTACTTACTACGCGAGGATAAGCGCAACCGTAATGCACTGGCATGTTGCGGCCCTTGCCTGAATCATTGCGGTTTGAGAACAACTGACTCATGAATTGTCCAAGTGTGAATCCACGCTGCTGGAAAACACCGGGCTCTCGGTATTGGGCGAATATTACATCATCTTTTGAGAGGGCCGCAGCGGAACCCACGGTGATACCCTCCTCACCAGCTGAGACCTACTCCAAGTTGAGTCGAGTTCGAAAGATCTAGAAAAATCGAACATTCGTACCATGTAGAAACTCAGACGGCCCTGTCTCTGAGCCTCGAACATAATTAAATCCATGATATTCACTGACGTCATCAGCAAATATGCTCCAGATTGAGATCATTTTCTTCTATAGTACGAACCCGTGAGCATATTTCTGTACCAAGTTATCACTTCTTCATCAGACACCTCTGGAGGGCCGCGACTCTTGTCAACAACGGCCCCATCGGAGTCCATTACGCGATATGTGGGGATAGGAGCGAGTGTCGATGGTAAGGTGAAGTCCATCTTGGTAGTGAACTTGCTATTCACAGCACCCGGAAATCGCACACTGGTTTATGATCGTCATGAGAGTTCGACAAAGTGTAAAGAGCGGCCATTGCAGCACTTACTGGTCCGACCCGGGCCGCTGAGAGATAGAACTACTCCATCGCGTTACAACTTGGCGGGAGCTCCTGGACGCTTCCACCACTTTAAGACGAAGAGTAAACATGGATCTTCTAGTAAGTAGGGGTGACATCCTTTCCTTCGTGTTTGGCGCTTGCTCTAAGTAAAGAATACACCATCATAGAGCAAAGGAAGAATGGAAGTTGCGTTGCATCCCAAGTTGAAGCAGATCGTAAGAGGCTCGGCTGGCGTCGGCTTGTAGCGGAGGACTAGCTGGAGACTGCTTTATTAGAACATCATAAGCACAAACTACGATTTGTCGCTGCGGCGCTCCGGCCTACTTTGGCCCGTGCTGAAAGGCGTAGGAATATTACTTTGATTGAATGCGAAACTTGGTGCCTGCCACCAGGAACCGGACGTGAATCTATCACGTCTTATATATTAGTGAGTGGCACAGCTCCCACCTACGAAGGACTTGCGCGATGATCACAACTTGAAGGTCCACGCTTATATGAGCGGCATAACAGGAGAAGGAAGCCTCAGTTACTTGACAACAAGCAACATGGCTCGAAGGGGTTATGAAGAGAGGAAAGAAAGCAAAGCAAAGCCGGTCAAGGCTCAGGGCTTGGAACTTTACAAATGCCTGAAGTCTTAGGTTAGGGCCTCAAGTGCATGGCAACGTCGATTCTCATATATACTCTGAAGCCAATTGGTGATGGTATGGCTGATGGATTAGGGCTGTCATAGAATTACCAGCTCTGGAATGCTACCTTCAACACCTTACACTATGGCTTTTCAAGAGCTAAGGTCTGTACTAGCTATACTAACTCACCTGCGTAATCTACACTGGATAAACGGAGAAACTGGTTTATCTCTGTGGATTAGATATACTATCATAGCAGAACTTTTGATGAGAAAATTCTCCCATGCTTTTTTAAAAGGATACAACTATACAAATAATAACGATACATAGCCGATCCGAATATCCTCTTACATATACTGCTCAAAAAGATATGGAAACTATCATTCCTCGCAGTCTTTACGGGGTGACCTGTGAAAAAGCCCCGAACCCGCAGATGGATCGTTCATCGTATCATAGACAACTCGGGTGCGAGTTCGTATTTAAGTGACTAAAGAGATAGGCGGGTAAGTATACGTATGTACATAATAATCCACTCAAGTGGCTTTGGCTCAATTAGGTGCGCAACTGGGGCATCACGTTAGGACCCGCTCGGACATCAACTGCTGTGGCAAGGGCCTGATGGACGAGTTTTTTATTTCTTTTCACAAGAGTTGCGAGCCGCTTGTCGATAGCGTCAAAATCCCTTCGGGCGGTCTCCAGTTCTCGTTGCGATCGGTCAATGAATGACCGTAATTCCTCATCTGGCATCCCAAGAACCCGTTCAATGTCTGGTATTTCTCCACTTATCCCAACGCCGTTGGCTCCTAGCATGTGCTGGGCTGTAGCCGTCGCGAACGAACAGACGGAAGTAGCCGCAGCCACGGAGGTAGAGCCGATGAGTTCTGCCGTGTTGACTATCGCCCAATTATGATTACGAGGTGTGTCAGCTTCCGCGGTAGGCAAGGAGTTTGGCTGGGTAGGAGGATTGGGAAATGGGCTTGACTCCATTCCTGCGACCATAGCTGTGTTTGAGGACCCCGAAGTAAGCCCCGTTTGTGGTCGCTCATCAACCCAGCGGATGTTAAACCTCTCTGGGGTCGCAAAGAGTGCGTCAAGCCCCCCACCGCGGTTAGTCAGGTCTGGGTCTGTGATAGAGAGAGCAGGATATTCTTGGATTGAATCCACCACCGTAGCCTTGCTATTCTCAAGTGTAAGATATCGATCCTCTTCCTCAGGAGAAAGGTGACGAAGGACACAGCCGCGCGGAGAAACCAAACATCTATTCTTCTGAAGATTAGACTCATGGTTAATGCGAATGGCCTCTCCCTGTAGCAATTTCTTCCTATGATCTTCAGTTAACTCAATAGGCTGCTTCAATTTGTCATAATCCTCTGATAAGCACCTCATGTCAAAGCGTTGATTGAGATTCGATGGATTAAACAATGGATGAGTATCAAGATCTAGTGAACTAGATTTGTGTAGTTGCGCCAGAATCACCTGAAGGGGGGCAGTCCTTTCTAAAAAGAGTTCTTTGATTGAAGAGCCCATGACTTGAGCATCTTTAATCAGCTGTTCAAGGGTGTTGTTGGATTTCCATGCATCTGTATTTGCTCCCTCGCCACTGGAGTCATTCCTGTCAACTATTGCAGGCCCTCCATCTTTTGTGCTTTTGTCAATTGGCTTAGCTTTCTTAATTACATCGGATTTCTGATCGGATTTGGCCACAGAACTATGTTCAGGATGGCTGGGAGGCTTGTCATGTTCTGGTGCGCTCGCTAGGGCCATTTCTGAATGTTCTGTAGTGCCTACAAGAGGCTTCTTGTTCTTCCGCTTTCTACCTATTATGGGTGCTTGCACTGGTTCCTCTATAGTGGTAGCCGAGGCAACGTCCTCTTTCTTGGCTTCCGCTTGTTTTGCTTTTAATCGCCTCTCCTTCTTTGCCTGATTTTTCGTTATGGCACGAATCGGTGCATACCCAACCCTTGAAGAGGGGGGGGAATTGGCACGAGAGACCGACGCCGATGTATTAGGCTCGTAATCGGAACCCAATTCCCCGGGAGTCACTGGACGACTGGAAGATATGCTTGCTCGCCCTGAACGAGCCTTTGATGCTGGAACAGAGGACACTGAAGGGACCGAGGATGCAGGAGGCGGTGTCTCAGCTTTAGGCGTGTCAACAACTCGGAGTACTCGGGGTAGCCGTGCACTTGAGGAATCGGAGCCCCGCGATAAACCAGTGAGCGGAGTATTCGGGCGGGAACTAATCTGTGGATAAATTCCCGTGAGAAGAGCAGTTTGGCTTTGTGTTCCATCTCTTGAGATAGTAGCATCTTGAGTAGAACCCGATAGCAAGGGGAGACTGAGCTTGATTGGTTTCGGCTTCTTGGAAGATTGATGACCGGCAGATTGAGGCACTTCTGTAATCATCGTGGAAAAATCCATGCTTCCGGACGAAGAACCCGCCCCAGTCCGGTCGTGACCAGTTTTGGGTGATCTCATTTCTGGGGTGTCAAGCGAAACGTGGCCGAAATCAATGGATCTTTCTTCTTGATCTGGGGTTAGCCGCCTTTCAGGTGTTTGTTGTCGGGAAACATCTCCCTGACGGTGATGTACTGGACCCTTGTCATGAGGAACAACCACCGAAGCTCCTGGAATCTGAACGGATGCTACGGACGCTGGGCTGGGTGATCCCAAAGGCCCTTGAAGGAAAGCCGCTGCTGGATGCCCATGCGGAAGGGGGAGACCCGGAGGAAGAGTAGGAGTCCCAGAGCCGAGCGACAAATCTGGGGATTCGCGTGAGAAATGTGTCTGAAGTTGGGAGGCATGTTTGTACTTCGGATCTTCACCTAAGGGTGGAAATTCTTCATCGACTATGCAGTTATCGGTCAGTCTCTGAGAAATACAGCAGCTGTCCACATGTAATAAGGTGTCGGGTGTCACAAATGAGGCTATTCCATAACGAAACAAACAGCAAGGCCAGCAGATTCTCCATTAAGAGTGGTAGAAAGATGACTAAGCAATACGATAATGAGGAGACTGATTTACACGAGGATTTTGGCATCTAGACAGGGCACGACCGAAGGGAGGCGTGAGATCTCTATGAGCATTAAATGTGAGAATTAGTTTCAACATAAGCCCCAGCCTCGGTATACAAGACAGGGCAGGGAGGTTAACGTACATAAGAGCCATAATCAGGCGAATTTTGATATCGCCAAGGTGTCAAAGAAGAAGGGCTGATGCAATAAAGGCGGCCACCAAGTGCAAAAAGAAAAACCCAGAAGACATCATAGATCTCCGCAAAATGCGACGGCGCCTCCCATCAGACATCGAACCGTAGATTTGCAATCATCCATCGAAAACGCCAAAGGCACGCCCAGCCCAGATTTTAGGAGCCGTTCGCCAAATGCTTCGCTGCGACGTGGGTCTCAAACAGTAAAAATAGAAAAGGTCAAAGAGAACAAACAACTTGAAGAAAATGGCGATTGTCCATGATAAGTAATATCCTCGAGAGTCACATGGTCACGGATGGTAGTAACGGCGAAATAACATGGAGGGAATATGAAACAGGGCTGAGAATGAATTTATGACAGGCAGGATGGATAAAAGACGACAATCATTAACGGTTGAATCCGCCACCATATATCATGGAGTGATTGTACCCACCTTGACCCTGACTCCCGTATAGTGCTTGCCCGGCGGCATTCGCACCTACCTGGGGCATTCTCGCTTGCAAAATACTCGGGTCCGCAAGATCTACTACACCACCTCCACCGGAGGAAGTGTTAGCATGTCTGTGCTTCTTCCCCTTCTTCTTCTGCTTCTGTGGTCCAGGCTCGGAATACGCGCCTGCCTGCGAACCATAGAAAGAGCCGAGAAGGCTAGTCGTGGGAGTCAGGGGAGGGGGAGTTTGGTGTTGCTGGAGAAAAGGAAATATGAACTCACGCTTAGCAGCTTCGTGTCCCTGTACACCACTGGCACCTCCTGTGCCGCTGCGGCCCCGCAGCAGCTCACGCATGAGCTCCGGATTGGAATCTTGCTTGCCAACATTGGCATTTAGCCCGAGGTTGGTATTGGTAGTGAACCCATGGCCTTGCGCAAACATCCCGCCACCACTAATTGGCGGAGTGCCAGCAGTCTTCAAGCCTGGAGGGGGACCCTGAACGCTGCTGCTAGTGTAGAAGTGACTCGAGAGCTGTGGAGTAGGCGCAACGAGAGGATTTGGGGTTGTAGAGTGCATTAGCGACGTTTGTTGGCCGATAATTCTAACATTAGCCGAGTTTTTTCCCGTAGGTTCGTTCGCGAATGAAAACCGGGAAGACTGTCTCGTGTGGCCCTGAATACCACTTAACTGAGGCATTTGGCTTTGAACAAATCCCTGGCGGGGCTGCGAAGAATGCTCAAAGGTAGATGAGCCAATCCCAGCTTGTAGGGGATCGATCAGACTAGGTTGTTGGCCGTTGGTAGATTTGAGAAGCATGAGTTGTTGGTGTTGAAGAGATGTTAGGCCTCGGCCATTGACACCAAGATTCTGAAACTGGTGGCTAAGAGACACAGGAGATCCGACAGCCGAATTCGCCGCCGTACCCTGTTGCGAAGGCGGCTGAATAGCACCATGTGACTCCCGACCACGACCTCCCGGGCCTCTCGACGGGTGGACATCGTCAGGCTCGCCACCTAGCTGTAAGCTCCCGCTCTCCCGATTTTCCTCCTCAGCCACAGCAGACTGAAATAGCGATTGAGTCTCAGTCTCTTGTTTGACATTTTCTTGTTCAGCTTTCTCCCTCATCGCCCTACGCTTCACCCCTCCATAGGGATCAATAAATGAGGGATGATTTTGAATCAACTTCAAAGTCTCCGCAGAGAGTTCAGTCGGAGAGAAAATAAACTTGAAATCAGGGGAATTAACAGCCTTTACAAGACTATCGAGGAGAGAACTGCCAGAGCTCGATATTGGTGGCTGACATCGGGAAGATTGGGATGCTGAAGACTGAGGTTGTGTCGGGGATGCTCGACCGGGAGATTCCTGTCGGGTTATAGGCTGCTTCTCCAGTCGCTTGGTGTCTTCCATCTTTGTTGAAACCGAGACATTCGAAGGTTTAGGGCTTGGAGAAGACCGACTGGCAGTGATGCTGGCGCGTCTGGCACGATTCAATGGCGCATCTTTGTTCGCCCAACTGGCTGAAGAAGGGAGAGCAGATCCATCTATCCCTAGTTTGCCGCCCGGCTCGTCTTTGCTGCTTTGACGGCGCATCGGTTGCGAGGCTGGCTGAGCGAGTTGTGGAAGCGGGCGAGACTGAGCGGCAAGTCCTACTGTAGTACCATTTTGATATGTGTGTCGTTGGGCTGTGTTCATAGATGAAAGATCCTGTCGGCTATAGGTTTCACTATCCTCACCGGTTTCATGCAAGAAAGTGCAGTTACGGTTGTTGCATTGCTCATTGCGGAGAAACGAAGAGCAATATTTAGTCGTACCATATTGCGCTCTAATAATATGAAACGATTAGAAAAATATCTATGAACAAAACAAATGAGACCCACCTTAGAGTTCGGTCACCATTTAAAGACCCATCAACCGCAGCGATGCACGTCGCAGCATCTATTTTCCTAGCGAAAGTCACGTAGACTCCTATACCTTGGTTTGGATTGCCACCCGGTTTCGCTTTGCTAACCACGATCTTTTCTATTTCGCCATATTGACCGAAGTACTCGGGGCCACGCAGTGTCTGTAGTAACTGGGTTTCATCTCGTATTGTTGGATTCAGACCAATAACGTAAACCAGGTTCTTCTGAACAACTCTAACACCGGCAAGGTTTTTTCGGCTAGAAGCTTCAATCTCACGTTTCTCTGCTTCTTTTTTCTTCGCTGCAGCTGCCCTACGGTGTTTTAACGCCAGCTCCGCCTTAAATCTATAGATCAAGTTCAAGTCAGTATAGCCCAACGGGAATGCTCGCTTTAGACAACCCACTCGTCTGCATCCGGAACCTTATACTGTATAGTGCTCTCATCATATACTCTCCTGCAGTTCGGACACCGGCCCTCTTCGCTGTGTGTTTTGATGTTGTTGTAACAAAATTGGCAAATCTGAGGAAGTTGGGTTAGAAATTTCGGATTCAAGGAATGAGAGGTCCTAGCAGGAGAGCAATAACACGAAAATGCAGACTGATGCCGCGAAGAGTTGGGTAGACGCACCTGGTATCCACAAGGACATGGCTTGAAGTTCTTATCTGAGAGATCGAACTCTTCGATACAGAGTGGGCTGGATGAAATCGAGGGATTAACAAGCAAGCCGGCCAGGACAATAGGCAAGCTACATACCAGAATTCATCATCATCATCAATGATTGAATCGATCTGATTGCGACTTGACATGTTTCTTAACTACTTGGGGATTTAACTTTGGAATCACTACAACGAATTCACAACGAGAGCACATGAACCACGGAACAGAAAGCCTTGAGTGGATGAAGAAATTGTGGGAGCTCAAAGAGACAAGGAATCGATAAGTATGAACAAGCGAAGGAGATGAGCGCGGAATATTGACGATAGGAGATGATAGAGAAACGGTGAGCGATGAACGAGGGAGTGTGAGAAGCCTCTTTTTCCCAGCGGCGTTTGGCAGCGGGTTAAGGTCACAAAGGCGATTATATCAGCAGCTATCACGTGAACCAGCGGCTCCTGCTCCTGAACTTAATGTTTGGCCCTCAATTGGACAGACTTGTGGTCTTCCACCACTAGAAATTTCAATTGTTCTAACGTCATGGCATCTACGCGGTCTTTGATGAAGCTTGGAAGCGGCCGCACAGTATCCGCTGCTTCCAGGATATCAAGGTTCCCGCGTGCTCTCTCCACCACTCCTTCCCAGCAAGTCTCCAAGAGTGCATTCAATGAACCAAACATGCGGCATGCCCAACGACCACGTACGTCTGAGAAAACCTGAATTAAATCAAGGCCATATACTCGGAGTGTTCACTGATCCTCAACTCTAGCCCAGGGAGAATTGCGTGCGCCAGTCGTCAATCCCGCCGACAAATATCAGGATAAAGTGGAGAGTTTGCACAAATATGGACAATATATTATATCCTGTCTTCCTAAATACGTCCAGCAATTCTCTGTTTGGAAGGACGAGCTCACTATATATGTTCCTCCTTCGGGTATCATTCCGGTTATGAGCTTCCTAAAGTATCACACAGCGGCCGAATTTACTCAGATTTCCGATATCACAGCTGTCGACTATCCGACTCGGTCTCGACGTTTTGAAGTCGTCTATAATATGTTAAGCGTTCGTTATAATTCACGCATTCGTGTAAAGACCTACGCAGATGAAGCCGTCCCTGTCCCTAGTGTCACGGGGCTCTTTGAAGGTGCCCTATGGTACGAACGTGAGGTACATGATATGTTTGGGGTCTTTTTTACTGGTCATCCAGATTTACGTCGTATCATGACTGATTACGGATTTGATGGCCACCCCTTGCGTAAGGACTTTCCTTTGACAGGATACACGGAAATTCGCTACGATGAAGAAAAGAAGCGTATCGTTGTTGAGCCACTCGAGCTCACCCAGGCGTTTCGCAACTTTGAAGGGGGCACTGCAGCCTGGGAACAGGTTGGACTGGGTACTGATAGGACCCCCGATTCGGTAAGTGCGGTTATGTTTTACCTGGTCTTTACTGCGGCTAATCAAAGTCGAAATACAGTTTAAGCTGCCGACTCCTAAACCTGAGGAGAAGGTAGAGGAAAAGAAATAGATTACGTGACCATTTGCGCCTAGTCATCTCATATCCATGTCCATGTCTTGACATTTGTACATAACTAAGGAACCAAGCCTTAGCGTTCGCCGTGCGATTCAACCGTCCACCACACTCGTAGAAGGAACCTAACCAGATGGCATAGGGGCACAAAGACGCTGCAAAGCATTTACATGCCGCAAATACCAGAATAATATAAACTCTAGTATAATATTTTAGGTAATCCCAACAATCTGATGCCGAGCGGCGGCATCATTGAATACGATAGTGCAAAAACGCCTATACATGCTCATTGTGCCACAAAAACTAAAATAATGAGAAAGCAGGCTATCCAGGGATATATAATCTTTCTATCATACATACTATTTATTAATGCTTGTCGACACGCTGAACAGCGCGAAAATATCGGTATTCACGTATGAACCGCAGGTGTCACATAATCAACTGAGGAATATAAACACGGGCAGTTGGCACAACCGGCTCAAACTATTGGCTGCAATATAGGCACAGTTAGTCCAGTCCAGGCGCAGTCAGTTCCTACAACTCCGGCTCCGGCTGCATCAGAGCCAAGGTTTCCAGCAGTTGGCCAACAATATAGTCTTCATGGATGCTCAGGAAGGATGATAGGTCAGAATACGCTGCCAATAGTCTACAAGCAGTCCCTCCGAACTTTGCCATGCTGCCACCCTGATCGGCCGCGACAGCCAAATTCCTAGTACTGTTTAGGGGCCAAAACCTCGCCTGCAAAGCGTCCTGGATGAAGAAAACAGAGGAGACTTTTCTATCGTAATCCAAGAAATACTATTAGTAATTGCTGTCAACTCCTATCATATGTAGTATCATGAATTTTGGATTTTATGTACAGTCGGATACCAGAAGTCATGAGACATGGCTAAAATTCTTGGCGATGCCCCTCACTACCACCAATTAAATGGGGATAACTCAGCTTCTACTGACCCTATTCAAA